>JAVYIG010001386.1:100000-345457 GCA_035222895.1 Strongylocentrotus droebachiensis | reverse complement strand
GAAATATTAAATTCTCTAGAACCTTTAGTGAAATGTGTTTTTTTTACGTTTTTGAGGACGTTCCCTTTGGTTAAACAAGAAAACAAGAATACAGTCCTAAGAATGAGAAAGTATGAATAGTGCAACAAAAAAAGATGCGTCTCGACCGTAAAATAACAATGTAAATCATACATAAATAGTCATTTGGCTAGTTAATGGTTAAATGTAACCAATAGTAGAAAAGGTAGAGATCATAATGGGAGTTCGTTTAATGCAATGAAGTAGTAATTGAAGAAGAAGAAGGAGAAGGAGAAGAAGAAGAAGAAGAAGAAGAAGAAGACGAAGAAGAAGAAGAAGAAGAAGAAGAAGAAGACGAAGAAGAAGAAGAAGAAGAAGAAGAAGAAAAGAAGAGGAAGAAGAAAAGAAGAAGAAGAATTAATAGTAGTAGTAATAGTAGTAGTAATAGCCGTCGTCGTCGTCGTCGTAGTAATGATAACAGTTGGGTACTATATCGAGTAATCATAGTTGAATGTAAAACAGTAGAAGGTATATTCATTGTAATAGTAGAAATCATATCATGCCTATTCAAGTTTTCGACTAAATTGTAGCAAAATTCTTGTCAATGCACTGTAGTCAGAACTTTTACTGTATAATTATAATCACATATCTAGTCGATTGCTGCCTGATTTTCTGAACTCTCCAAAGCGTTATATGAATGGCATCATAGTACATCATTTTTAGCTCTGGGATCATCAGATTAAATCCTATTATATCCCACCGTCTTAAAGGATTTTTATCGACATTTCGTAAAAATCTCTTCCTCTCATATCATTATATATATATATATATATATATGCTATCTTCTATTTCGCTTTTTAATGCTAATTTTGTAACCGAAGTCTAATAATGGAAATAATATTCGGCTTATATATAGCTCGTCATAATGTCCCTTTCCATCTCAATGCGTTTTACATTATGAAAGTCCACTATAATTCTATACATAAAGTCGTGTATTAATATATGATTAAGGGAAAGCCGATATTATTGGGACATAGTGGGCTATAAACAGATCGTCTACATACTGACAGACAAAGCAGGGAGGAGGCTGTGTACAATGATTTTTTTAAATGCGCAGTATTCGAACAATCTTGGCCTGATATTCGGACCCTGAGACTGTCTATTATTTTGTCTCAACATTTTCACCGAAATTACGTGCCTTCATTCTTTGCTCTCTGGCTTTGCTAACTTTTACTTAAAACAAAAAATATGAACTAGAAAGTTGACTTTAGGGTTTAGTCAGCCAACTCTCTTGTAGAATATTATTTGCGCCCGTTATCTTATGCTGAAAATTATTACATTTTCGAAGTAAGGTATCTCCCCTAAACATGCACAGACACCGTGATTTAATATACACTGTTAATAACACATCTAAATATAATAATGTGTCCTCTTTACGATTAGCAAACAATGTGGGATTTAAATCTAACCGTTACCTAAACCCAAAACCTGCTAAATCAATGAGCGTCCTCTATAGTCACAATATAAAATACCCAGCGATTATTATGACAGACTTGACACCACTCAAAACTAATATTTATTAAGGCGATCTGGATTGTGAAACAACAGGGTTGCTTCTCATTGCTATATGAAGCAGATGTTTTGTCTTTCAAACTACAATGTACGTTCATTCATGGACAATTCCTTTATTCTACTGTTTATCATTAATGAACAACATTTGTCTTTGAAATTATCATTCGTTTTGGAAGCAAACGGGTAAGTACCAACCTCTTCTCTCGGAATAAACTAAACCAACTTTAAACATTGCGATTTGCGTATAACCCAATTATCGAAGGCAGATTGCATTTTGATAACATGTAATCATTCATGGGGAGGGGGGGGGGGTGCTTCTATGCAGGTTCGTAGCGATAACTGGGTTATAATTTGTATAGTTTGTTCTGTTCCTCTTTAATGACCAAGTTTCTGATTATGATCTCGGTAATTATTAATAGAATGTGCTTGATCAGAGACCGATTGATAATTAAAGAGAAGTAGGAAGATTGATGGATAGAGAAAGGGCTAGAGGGAGGGAAAATGTTTAGAAAGGGAGAGATAGAGTGAGTGAGACACAGAGGGAGAATAAGAGAGAGAAAGAGAGAGAGAGAGAGAGAGAGAGAAAGAGAGAGAGAGGGGGTGAGAGGGGGGGGGGGCGATATGGAAAAAGAAGGGGGGGGGGGTCAGAGGGGACTATATAGGTATATGATTGAATACATGTATTTCTTCTATAAATCTTTTTGCACAATTCAATCATTCTTAATCCCTCATCAAGTGCCCTGAATACTGGTAATGATTTTACAAATGAAAATCTTTTTTTTTACCAACTGTAACGTATTGACGTTCCGTGAATTTTTTTCTCTCAAAGATTCAAAGATTATGATGCATAGTAGATCAAAAGTCGATAAAAAGCACTCACAATATGACCTACTAGACAAAGTACTACAAAGATTTGAAAGTCAGTTAAAACCTGAGTAATTCCGCCTTTTCGTAATATGGTATGGTAAACAAAGCATCAATAATATATTGCAAAAAAAGTAGTCTGCTATGTTTTTTCGTGAAATAAATGTGTTCTGAGGGGTAATGTGTTAGTTTATTAGTGTGTCACACGTTCTCCTGCCCAAATTATCTTCAAAGTCTTCGATGTTAATTACGAATCCTAGGTATTTTTGTTTCTCTCTCTCTCTAAATAATGAAGTAGAACGAGCCACTTTATTGGCAGGGCAATTTAAAAGCCAGCAAGGCAAGAAGAAAATGCCGTAGGATAAAAATCAGAGGTTCGTGGAACACCGCCGGCGTCGTGACCCGGTGAATAGTCGCGGTCGATGTCGACAGGTCTGCTGGCGGGCGACGATGCCGGGCAGACCAGACGATCATCGAGTTGGGTGGATTCAGCTTTGATGTATTTGGCGCGCGAGTATATACAGAGGGGGTGAAACAATGGATGCATTTAAGCAGTGGTGCTGGCAGTGCAATACTTTTGACGTCATTCGTCAGGCAGAGAGACTGAGGAAGAGAAAGAGAAAGAGAGGAGGGGATGGGAGTATGATAGGAAAGGGGAGGAGAGGAAACGGGTTCAGTAGTGAATGAGGAAAAGAAAACACATGCACTAGAACAACTATGAATATCGATATTAATGATAAATTATGCCACATAAATAGGCCTATAGAGAGTAATAAGCGAATCTTGAACTTCTTTATTGTGTGGTAGACATTATTGACCCCAACAACCACTGTATATTGCGTCAGTCATTAATAATTTCGAATTGCTCAGTAGGCGTAAGGTCTAAACACACCATCCACGTGATTACTATGAATATTCATGAAGGTATAGTTTAATCTTTTGACGCATATTGTCACCCAGGGATATCAAGATAACGACTTTCTTTGATTGCTGAATAATTGAAAATGATAATGATCTAGTCAGGATGGATGACGTCAACAGGGCGGGAGTTATTCATTTTCTCTGTGATATCTTTTCTGTTATGAAATTATTATATGGCTTTGGTGCTTAAAAACTCATTTATTCTAAAACTCAAATATGAAGTACAAAAATGATTGAGTAATGACATGTATTTGAGCTTGAGACATCATTTCGATTGCGAATTATATCGAAAATGGTAGGAATGTTCGTTGATAACTCACTATCCTAACACTTCATTGTTAAATAACATGTATTTTAATGTGTTCCAAGATAAGGTTATGTTGTTGTTGTATTGTTGTTTCAACCGTTAATTGAAACATAAAAGCTTTATCGTTGAAAACTCATTATCCTAACACACCATTATTAAATAACATGTATGTTAATGTGTTCCAAGATAAGGTTATGTTGTTGATGTATTTTGTTCCAACAGTTAATTGAAACAAAAAAGCTTAATCCGTGAATCGTCAGTGTAATTTGATATTCATATCAGCGAAAAACCCACGTGCCACATGAAACACATTTCAAATTACCTCCAATTTTGTCTTTGATGAACGAGGCAATGCAATATCAGATAGAAAGGGAATCAATAATTGACTATGTTCAACGTTTGGGGTTTTCCCTCATTCGTGTTACTCGCGTACATACGTCAGAGCTTTATCTGAAATAATACATAACCACAAAGATCATAGTTACATGCTCCAAAAAAAAAGAAAGAAAAAAAAGAATAACCTTGTAACCAAGAGAGTAAACCATATTTATGTAACTTTATGATTATTATTTTTATTTTTTGACTTTATCCAGTAAAGTAGCCTGTGGAGGGCTAAATAACATAAACAAACATTCTCACTGGCTCTATGCTCAGCGGGGCCGGTATGCTTATGTTTATGAATGATTCAAATTCAGGAATGCCTGAAAATGAATATATCAAATGACCTTCATAAGAAGCTTTTCAAAAATATTTAAAACAAAGTATATCCACCCACTTATTTAATAGCGGCTGTTTGTAAAATGCTTTATGGTGTACGTAAAGGACAAATCCCCATGGGCGTTAATGGAAATACTGGCTTCTGTTTTGCAATCTACATGTACGTTAGCGTTATGTTCGCACTGATTGGTATTCATGTAAGGTCACGTGGTACACATTATATCATAATTATGACAAATTTGATAATGCCATTAAGTGCACATAGAGGGCTAAAACAACACAAGTATGCTCGGTGAAGGTAACACTTAGATATTTTGGCGCATTAGGACCCCGTCTTCTAATCGCAACCGTATTTGCGATTTACAACAATCGCGACTATGTGCATAAGAGATAGGAGACTGTAAACTTGCGATTGATTCGGATCAACTGTAACTCTTTAAAACACAGGGCTTATATTATAAAAAAAACCCACTTATCACTTTGAATATTTTTTTGGATAAATCTAGTTTAAATTTTAAATTGGCTTTGATATGATGAAGACATTTCTTGTTTATTTGAATAATATTGATAAACAAAGATTAAACCACTTTTGTAAACAAATATACCCAAGTGAATGGATTAATCAAACGTCAGAGAAAATGTCAGAAGCAAGACATGAAAGATGGTCAAAAGAACAAAAAATGAAGAGGAAAAACACGCGAATGTATATTTGAAGAAAAAAATAAGATGGGGAAGAAATTGAGAGTGACATAGAAAAAGGAAAGAAAGAGAGAAATGTGCAGACAAGATGCAGACAAGATGCACGAGAGAGGGATAAAGAGAAAGAGAAAGACAGAGAGAGAGAGAGAGAAAGAAAGAGAGAGTGAGAGAGAAGTAGCACGCTTAGATTATGAACATCTAGGGACCATTAAAACATATTTTATGGATCGATTTTTAAAAGCAGCTTAGGAGAAACCGAAGTCTCGTTTAGCGGGACATACCCATCAAGTAATGCATTAGTGTAGCCTAAAAAGAAAACGGTGCGTCTTAAATTTCAGCACGAGCAAGCCATGCGAATACTGCTATGTGAGAAATAGGGCAAGAATTATATATGGTGGTTCTTTTATGACTTTAACATATTTCAGTATTAAAGAGAAGAGAATTGTGTTTTCGTATCACATTAACATATTGCAGCACATACAATGTAAGTCATAATACGTCATTGTCATAAATCGACCCCCCCCCCCACAATGACAGGTAATTATTTAAGTATATACTTTAATAATTTATGAATGAGCCCCCTGGTTGCAGAGTAAGCAGACAAACTACATTGTCACCCTTGTATTGTGATCCTAAAACTATAATATCTTGAGAAATGTATGCTTGGAACTCTCTCGTCTCTCCAATTCTACAAGACATGATTTGTTTGCTTAAAGTCAAGAAACATATAAGCAAGTAACGGTGAACCATTTGAATAAGAATTGACAACTAGTAACGAAGAAAAAAGGGATTTATACATTCATCTGGATTTATCATTATATTGTAATTTCCTGTGAATTACGTAATCGACCATGACCTGACGTCAGCGATTGCCAGTCTATATTACCATACTTGAACCCGATGACATGGTATGGCCTATCCTTTAAGGGGCACTGTCCATGTGGGAGGGGGGGGGGGGCACTCTCACTCGGGAATTTATTCATTTTGAAGTTAGAAAGCCTTATTGTGTGCCTGGTGACCCTGTAGCTGCACCAATGCTTAAACTATAGCATGTTTAAGACCTTGTCTTGTCAAAATAGAATATGATATCAATTTCAACCTGAGTTTAATATCAATTGCAACTATGTGCACAAAAAATCAGTCGGAACTTTGTGATTGATTGGAGGACGTCCGATCGATTAGGTTCCATTATAACTCTTGAAGCCGGGAGTATAATGTGTAACCAGTGTATATTACAATGTCAATATCATTACCGATGTCTGGGTCATTTGTGCATCTGTACACCCAGGCGCGGATCCAGGATTTCTTAGGGGGGGGGCCCACTTTTTTTTTTTTGGTCTGAAAAAAATTCGTAACGACTCAGCCAGCCGCTAAATAAGCGGGGGGGGGGGGGGGGGGGGGGGGGGAAGAGGACCCTTTTTTGGGGGGGTCTCGAAATTTGAAAAATTGACATTTTGTTCCGTTGGGGGGGGGGGTGAGGTCACCTTTTTTAGGTCAGCCATCGGCATATTATTATTTTTTTTTTTTTTAATAAAAAAAAAAAAATCACAGAAAAGGGGGGGGGGCGGTTGCTCCAAAATACACACATAAAAAACTGAAGGGCGGAGGGTCAACCCCCTAACCCCCTCCCCCTTCTGTACGTGCCTACTCGTCTGAAAATAGTTTTTCCCCTCCCGCGCAAAGCGCGGAAGCTTTTACGTTTCATTAAATCATTAGAAAAAGAAGACGATTCGTTGTACAGTTTTTTACTCTTAATCCTCGTCTTAATTCATCCCCCTCTCCCGCGCAAAGCTCGGAAGCTTTTACGTTTCATTAAATCATTAGAGAAAGAAGACGATGCGTTGTACCGTTCTCGACTCTTAATCCTCATCTGAATTCAGTTTTCCCCTCCTCCCTCCCGCGCGAAGCGCGGAAGCTTGTACGTTTCATTAAATCATTAGAGAAAGAAGACGATTCGTTGTACCGTTATGACTTTTAATCCTTGTCTAAATTAAGTTCCCCCTGCCCTCCCCCGCGCGGAACGCGGAAGCTTTGACGTTTCATTAATTCATTAGAGAAAGAAGACGATTCGTTGTACCGTTCTCGACTCTTAATCCTTGTCTAAATTCAGTTTTCCCCCCGCTTCGACGTTTCATTAAATTTTTAGAGAATGAAGACGATTCGTTGTTCCGCTCTCGACTCCTAATCCTTGTTTAAATCAATTCCCCCCCTCGAAAATAATTTAGTTTCCCCCACCCGCGCGAAGCGCGGAAGCTTTTACTTTTCATTAAATCATTAGAGAGAGAGGAAGATACGTCGTACCGTTCTCGACTCTTAATCCTTGTTTAAATCAATTCCCCCCCCCTTCCGCGCAAAGCGCGGAAGCTTCGACGTTTCATTAAATTATTATAGAAAGAAGACGATTCGTTGTACCGTTCCCGAAAATTATCCTCGTCTGAATTAAGTTCCCCCTGCCCTCCCCCCGCGCGTAGCGCGGAAGCTTTGACGTTTCATTAATTCATTAGAGAAAGAAGACGATTCGTTGTACCGTTCTCGACTCTTAATCCTTGTCTGAATTTTAAATATGTTCTTTGTCTATTCCCTTTTCTTCCTACGTCCTCTTTCTTTACACTCCTCTCTTTTTTGGCCAGCGTTTATTGAGGGACCATCCCACCGCCCTGGCTACGCGCCTGCTGTCAGATGATTATGTTGATAAAGCGCGGAAGCTTCGACGTTTCATTAAATTATTATAGAAAGAAGACGATTCGTTGTACCGTTCCCGAAAATGCAGGGGTTTAAGGTTTTAATTTACGGTCAGATTAGCATTCAGGGGTCCGCCTTAGCGCCCTAGACGGGGTCCAGGGGGCAGAGCCCCGGAAGTTCAGGAGTTTAGGCATTTAATTACGGTCAGATGAGCATTATTTTGATACCTAATTGTTACAATGGCAGGTCACTAATTGGCTTGGGGTTCAGGGGGCGGAGCCCCGGAATCTCAAGGGTTTTAGGCACTCAATTACGGTCAGATGAGTATCGAGGGGCCCGCCTAAGGGCTCTTGGTTGGGTCCAGGGGCAGAGCCCCCAGAAGCTCAGGGGTTTTAGGCGTTTAATTACGGTCAGATGAGCATTTTTGATACCTTATTATTTGTGACACTAGCAGGACACTATTTGGCGTAGGGTCCAGGGGGCAGAGCCCCCAGAAATCAGGGGTTTTAAGCATTAAATGACCGTCATATGAGCATCTAAGGGCCCTCCTTAGGGCCCTAGGTGGAATCCAGTGGGCAGAGCCTAATAGGATTTTAGGCATTAATTTAATCATGGTCAGATGAGCATATTTTGATACCCCATTATAATGTGACACTGGCAGTTTACTATTTTTTCTTTCTCGCTCTCTTTCTTTCTATTTCTCTTTAATATACTTTTTCAAAGAAAGTGTGGGGGGAGGGGCTCGAGGATCCCGATCCCCGTCTTTCCGCGGGCCCTGATATGTAGGCATCTCAAGAAGCATTTTCTTGCCTGGCTGTAAATTTAGGAATTTGTCATTTTCCAACAAACGCATGAAGTGAGGAAAATTATCTCATTTCAGCATTATTTGTTAACCACCGTTATGGAATTATAAATAAACCACGTTTGAATTCTATTTCTCCAACCCCCCCCCCCCCCTCCCTATCAGTATGCCAGTGCCCCCCCCCCCTCCGATCTACACCTTGTTGGCGGGAAAATTGCAACTGATATCCCTTACCTTTCTTCATTCTCTTTTTTTCCTTTCCCTTTCTCTCCCTTTTCACTTTCCCTTCCCTTCCTTATCTCTCTTTTAGGTTTGCTGGGGGGGGGGGGGGGGGGAGGGAAACGGTCATTTTGGTCCCCAACCGTCGCTCCACACATCGTTGGCGGGATTAACCGCAACTGATCTCCGCTTTTTCTTCTCCCTTTTCTTTTTTTCTCCCTTTTCTTTTTTTCTTCCTCTTTTTGTTCCCTTTTAGCTCTCCTCTTTTCCTTTTCCTTCCTTCTCTCTTTTTTTAGCGGGGACGGGGGGGGGGGGGGGGGGAGGCTAGGGTCTTTTGCCCCCCCCCCTCGATCCACAACTTGTTGGCGGGAAAATTGCAACTGATATCCCCCTTCTTTTCTTTTCTTCTTCCTATTTTGTCCTTCCCTTTATCTCCTCTTTATCTTTCCCTTTCCTTCCTTCTCTTTTATTTTTTTATTGGGGGGGGGAGGGGAGGCAAGTCCTTCCCCCCCCCATCTCCTTCTTCCCTCTTTTCTTTTCTTCTTCCCCTTTTTTTCTTTCTCTCCTCTTTCCCTTCTTTTCCTTCTCTCTCTCTCTTTTTTTTTTTTTTTTTTTTTTTGCGGGGGGGGGGGGCCAAGGCACGCTCGGCCCCCCCCCCCCCTGGATCCGCGCCTGTGTACACCATTTCCCTACCCTTGCCAATGCCGTCGTTTCTTTCCACACTCAGTCTTTTGTCTAAAATCAAATATATTATTTAAAACTAAAACAAACACATTATTCTGTCATGATAATTATACGTGGCCATAATCCTATACAAATCAACAACTTGATCATTTGAGAATTTGAGAAACAGAAGACGGCAGAGAAGGTTCAAAAATCATTTTCAGTAGAACCTCAGGAAAAAAAAAAGTAATCGAGTGTCTGTCTATGATAGAGAGATTTGTTTCGGTGTGGTAATTAATGAAGGGCGTTATTTGACTTCATGGATGATTTTCCGTTATAACTCTGATTACATGTATGATTGTTCTATATTAATGTTCATATATGTTTTTCTGTCTTTCAGAATGTAGCCGTTTTCGCGACAGTGGATCGAGAACGAGCTCGTCCGATGTTATGTTTTTAGATCTACCACTCTCCTCATCATCGCCTACACCCTCACCATCCGCCTCATCACCATCGTCATCACCATCATCATCCCCTCTACATTCGAATTCCCCATCGTCATCGTCACCGGGGACGACGACCGAATCGTCAATTAAAGGGACGGAAAGAGACTCTTTATCGATCGATGGAAGCAGCATTGATCACGAGAAAGCAGCAAAGAGCCATTTGTGCAACATTACGCATGCGCATCATCCCTCGGAAAGAACGAACCAGAAAGATGATATCGAAATGAACATCACCGTATTGCCATGGCAACTCAGCATCACAGTGGCCAACCATACATTGAGTATTAAGGTAAGGGCATCTCTATATTGCTCAAGGTAACAAAATGTTAAGTATTAATGCCGAATAATATATCAGAAGAAATAGCCGGTACGTTTACATCTATAGTCAGCTAATAGAATCAAAAACCGAATTCTTTAATACTCGCTCTTGAGCAGCTTTAGGATAATAGAAACAAAATAACAACAACATCAACAATAATTAGAACTATTATGGATGTAAAGTTATGCTTGTGCATCCTTTGATTTTTTAAAGATAATATCTCTAGTTCTCTCTCTCTCTCTCTCTCTCTCTATATATATAGGGCTATACGTATACCTTTATATATCTCACTCTCTCTCTCTCTCTCTCTCTCTCTCTCTCTCTCTCTCTCTCTCTCTCTCTCTCTTATCAAACAAAACTATGTGGACAAGGAAGACATTTTTTCATCCCTATGTTTGGCGTATCATTCCACAATCATGCCCTTCGTTTCAATCATTAACGCTGTAACGGCTAGACCTTGTGTGCACGCACATCGTTCTGATGACGTTCTGATGGCCATCACTTAAACTCCAGCACCCAATTAACACTTTAATATTGATCTATCATTAATTGAAATGCACTAGATTATTGATTGATGAAACGTTCCCCTGCCGCTAGACTCGTCAAGCGACAGGACAGACATTACATCGGCTTAATTATAGTTGTAAAGTGGTCGCTGGAAGCAATTTATTTGATTGGCAATATGTATTTCATAATTCTTTTTATAGATTTAATCATTGATCGTGCATTGAGATTTTGCTTCTCTATGTACATATCGCCAATTGTTTTTTTCATTTCCTAACATCTATCTTGTTTCGTTTTACTTGGCAAACACATTCATCGTTTTCACCTGAGCTTCATTCAGATCTTCAATGTATTTGTCCAATGCGTTACCGACTATAATATCACATTGTCAAATATTTCATTAAAATCTTGGATGCGGATGGGAGAGAGAGAGAGAGAGAGAGAGAGAGAGAGTGGGAGAGAGAAAGAGAGAGAGAGAGAGAAGAGAGAGAAGAGAGAGAGGGGGAGAGAGAGAGAGAGAGAGAAAGAAAAAAAGAAAGAAAGAGAGCTGCATTTTTCTTGAGCATTATGTTTCTTAACTAACATTTCAACAATGCTCGTTTTTAATCAAACCAGTGTCAATATTTCCCCCCCCCCCCCACCGCGTTGATTTGTCAACGTACACATCTTTTTCGTATAATGTTTACACGAGATCATGCTCTTTGCCCCCTTCTTTATCCTATTAAGGGGGCATCCCCCTCCCCGCCCCTCATCATAATATGTAACGTTTCGTTATTGGTCGCGCAAGAAACCTTTGTAGACGTTTGGGAGTCTCTGCTTTAAGTCTGAGCCTCATTAATCACCATGTGGAGTATAAACTCTTCCTCACCTCTCGCCTTCCATCTCTATCTCTCTCTTACCCTTTGTATGTCTCTCACACCCTTTGTATGCCTCGCTTTCCCTTTGTATGTCTCTCTTTGTCTCTCATACTGCATTTCTTTCACTATTTTCACCCCTTCTCCACCTCCTCTTTCACTCTCTCCCTCCCCCTCTCTCTCCTCTCAGGGAGATCAGAGCAAACTCTAATTTCACAAAAATATTTATATCTGTTTGAATAAAAGTGCCTACACACTTTGACTAATTGGAAAGCGCAGGTCGTCATCTCGGAGCCATTGTTTCTGAGCATTCCAGTTGATTGGAATTTAAATAAAAACACGTTTGTATATGCACTGGCAAATCTTCTGTGACACAACCTAAGCCTGCTAAGTTGATTGCTCTACTAGCGGGTATTACGCTGTGACAGTTTCTTGAGTCAAAATACAAGATAAAGGGAACATAAGAAGCTGAGATAGGGAAGATAATAAGTATACGAAGTACTATAAAAAAAAAGAGAGAGACATTAATCAGAGGAGAGAGAGAGAGAGTGAGGGAGGGAGAGAGAGAGAGAGAGAGAAAGAGAGAGAGAGAGAGGGGGAGAGAGAGAGAGAGAGAGAGAGAGAGAGAGAGAGACTGACATACCATGCAGACAGACAGAAAAAAAAGAAAAACAAAGAAAATGTGTAAATGTGACGAAAGTGGGGACCCTAAAATAAAAACGTGTTGATGGAAGAACAACAAAAGTAACAGTAGATAAAGACATTTAATGAAGAAATTAACATGCCAGGAAAAAAAGGATAAAAAAGAAGAAAGAACACTATAATGGAAAACATAAATATGGGAAAATGAACTCCAGAAGAACAAACACAGGAAGAAGGAGATGAGGAAATGAGATTGGGCAAAAATAGACACAAGGCAAGCGCAATATTATTACTTCAACATATACTCGCTCATATGCAGTCTAACAATAGCCCGTGTACAATCTCCCTTCTAACATGTGTAATATTAAACTTGCAAGCGACAGTTAATTTCCGGGGGAAGATATGTGAGTTTGATGGGTAGATGTTTCATATTGCTTATGCTGGAGAGAGAAGAAAATGCTGGAGCTTAATGCAGATCGGATTCGCGTTTGTCATGCCTAGAGCTACGGCCAAGGAGATTCAAGTTAGAGACAATGAGTCTTCTTCAATCGATGTAAGTGAATCCGACGAATGGAGGAGGGGAGGGGGGAGGGGGGGGGGAGACAAAATATCGATGCAATGAGTGAATGAGGGAGGGAGGGAAGAGTGGAGAGAGATAAAGAGAGAAAGAGGGAGAGAGAGAGAGAAGGAGAGAGAGAGAGGGAAAGGAAAAAAAGGGGGGGGGGTCGATCAAGATAGAAAGAAGGTAAAAAGAAGTAAAAGGGAAAACTGGAAAAGAGAAAAATAAAAGAGTGTATGATAATCTTCTAATGATAATGATCTTGATTTAAAACAATTATTAACATAATTTTATGGTTGATATAAAAAAAAAAAAAAGCATGTGATAATGACCAGCGCAAGAACATTATAACTAACATCATAATGAACAGTGAGGTTATGAAACTTCCATCGCGTGTATTATTTTTACACAGGTTGGGGCGTCCCACGGGGGGGGGGGGGGGGGGGGGGGATATGAAATGACAAGAGAGGAAGACAATCACGTATACAAAAAGACTGAAATTATCCTATCGGTAGAACAATGGATAAAACCAAAATATGAGGATTTTGGGACGAATAGAGAAATAGGGAAACTGGAAGACTTCAAATACAAAATGCATGAGTACGAGATGGTAAACATGTCAAACATTTCGGACAATGATTGCTCTACGAAAGAGGTTTTGAAAAGTACATTCCACTTGTAAGTCGTAAAAGCCGACAATGATTTTGTAACTATCTAAAACCATCAAATAAAATTAATTCAGAAAACCTCAATGTTATTTTTAATCGAAACGTTTGGAAAATTCAAATGCATAATACCATTTTGCGCGCGTCTTTGGCTTTGGTGAACGTATTTTACAGGTCTAACCACATTGTTATGCTTTCGGACACTGTTTTCAAAATAAAGATCGGCTACCGCCCCCATCCCCGCTTTCTCTCTCTCTCTCTCCCGCTCTGTTTACTCAATTGACTGCATAGCTGTATTCAAAATAGTTACTTTTCACGTTAAGTTCACTTGATTAGCTCGCTGACATTTTCCCTGAGAGGAGATACTATCTTCAGCATGTCATTTTTTTTTAAAGTACTTAAAAACACTGCATTAATCGCTTTCCGACAAAAATCATGATTTAAAGAGCAAGTCAGGTGATGTTTAAATTAATTTTCTTGTATCATGATGTTTACTGTGTATTTTACAAGACAGTCAAGAGTTAAATTAAGCATGGAAAGGTAATTAATGCCGCTTCCTCTCTCTAAACAAATGTATATATTTTTAATGTATAGGCATAGGTAATTTCCTTGGTTTTTATTCCTGAACCCCCCTCCCCCTAAGCCCACCACACCCTATTTTGAAGTTCTTCATTCCGGGTAAGTCTACTCAGCATCTAAATGAGTAGCCATTTACAACTACCAGAGTCAGTTACACATGTACTAACCTGCATCAAACAACCAACCGTCATATTATAATCATAATAATGAATCAAATATATGGGAAAAAGATTAAGATCGGCACGATAGTTGCATCATACTCTCGTATGTTCGTTGTCGTCATCACTAATTCTCTGACGAACGTTTTCATCCTCTTTTCTTCCACATCTTCTCTTTTAAATGGCTTCCACAATCATTGCTGTACATCTTGTATTTTAATATCATCGCGGTTCTCGTATGTTGCGATAATACAATCGTGATATAATTATCATTATCGATGTTTTTGTTTTGTTTTTAATCCAATGTCTCTAATCCCAGTGGACTGATAAAACTGGAGCCGAAAGGTTAAAAGGATCGATCGTCCGGATAAATTACAGCTGTTGCTTCCATGATGTTCTTCTGCCGCCGTGTCTTGTTTTCAAGATCGCTGGATCAAGATATTGTAAGTATAATATTATTCAGGAAAGGGAATATTGAGTTTTGCTCGGAGAGAAGAAAAATTTAAATGATTTTGAGAGCTTCCTCGTTCGTTTTCATTCCTTTTTGTGGAAGAATATTATAGCAAAAATTGTCACTTGAAAATCGTTCCTCTTTAATTGCCCTCGTATTCAAAATTGGACTTTACTAGAAATAGTTTAGTTCTGATGGATAGTGCTCAGTTTATCAGCCTAATCATGATTTTTTTTTTTTTAATTCTTTCATTTTCTGCTGAATATTCATGCTGTCATTCTTAATTCCATTCTTAAACTTGTTTCACTCACTCAGCGTCGTATCCATGATATGAAGCCAACGAACGCCCCTTTCTTTGTTTAAAAGCACGCGGGGCTGCCAAATTTCACCAACCCCACCCCGTTTATTTAATTTTGAAAACGCCACTGAAACTAACGTTAATCTTAAAGGAAAATATGATAAAGGAGCAAAAAGAATACATTTTCGTAATCACACAAATACTGCAATGCAAACTCGTGCCATAAAGAGGTGCACGGCAGCCTGAACGATCCCACACACGTTATTAAACCTGGATAAGCCTGGGGTGATTCTAACTTGATTTCCTCTCGTTCTCCATCCAAAATGCCTGGATGAATTCCTTCGAAGTGATTAATAAATAACCCATTCACCCTTCCCGGAGCTCGGTCGTTCGGTTGCCGACAATAGGGGCTTTTCGTTTGTGTGGACGAGGACGGCGTTCACGTCCTCTAACGATGCGAATTGGCGTCAGACACTTGTCCTGTTCACTACCTTATTGCCCTTTTCGTTTTAAGTCGACACCCGTTCTCTACACGATGACGTAATGCCCCCCGCACGCGCTTGTTCAATTTCTCCTTCTTTCACTTCTTATTTTGTTCTTCGTTTATTATTATATTATACTCTCTCTATTTTCCTTATGTTATTCTTTGTTTTTCCTTCTTTCATCTTCTCTTCTATCTTTCCATTGTCTATTCTTTATCATTTTCTCTTTCTGTCTTTCCTAACGTTATTGTTGTTATCATTCTATCATTTTCCTTTCTATCTTTCCTCATATTATTCTTTGTTTCTTCCTTCTATTATTCTTTGTTTCTTCCTTCTATCATCTTCTCTTATGTTATTCTTTGTTTTTATCATTCTCTCACTTTCTCTTTTTGTATTTCCTTATGTTATTCTTTGTTTTTTCCTTCTTTCACCTTCTCTTTCTGTCTTTCCTTATATGTTATTCTTTGTTTTTTTTTCCTTCTTTCACCTTCTCTTTCTGTCTTTCCTTATGTTATTTTATGTTTTTTCCTTCCTTCACTTTCTCTTTCTGTCTTTCCTTATGTTATTCTTTGTTTTTCCCTTCTTTCACCTTCTCTTTCTGTCTTTCCTTATGTTATTTTTTGTTTCTTCCTTCTTTCACCTTCTCTTTCTGTCTTTCCTTATGTTATTCTTTGTTTTTTCCTTCTTTTACCTTCTCTTTCTGTCTTTCCTTATGTTATTCTTTGTTTTTTTCCTTCTTTCACCTTCTCTTTCTGTCTTTCCTTATGTTATTCTTTGTTTTTTCCTTCCTTCTCCTTCTCTTTCTGTCTTTCCTTATGTTATTCTTTGTTTTTTCCTTCTTTTACCTTCTCTTTCTGTCTTTCCTTATGTTATTCTTTGTTTTTTTCCTTCTTTCACCTTCTCTTTCTGTCTTTCCTTATGTTATTCTTTGTTTTTTCCTTCCTTCTCCTTATCTTTCTGTCTTTCCTTATGTTATTCTTTGTTTTTTCCTTCCTTCTCCTTCTCTTTCTGTCTTTCCTTATGTTATTCTTTGTTTCTTCCTTCTTTCACCTTCTCTTTCTGTCTTTCCTTATGTTATTCTTTGTTTCCTTCCTTCTATCACTTTCTCTTTCTGTTTTTACTTTCTGATTTACGCTGCGATGTAGCAAGATGACGTCATTCTGACGACGGGTCACTAGTTTTCTGACGAACCTCAAATCATCGATGAACGGGTTCGCAAATGTGGCCTGACGACGCCAGACGACCCGACGCATGCGCAGATCGCCGAAATGACGTCCCATATTTGACGTCGACTATGTCGACGTGACAAACGAAAACCCCCTAATAATAACTCAGGTACCGAGTCAAGAACCGTTCGTCAAAAATCTAATTACGGTGTCGTCAAAAGACAACAAGTCTTCCCTGGTTTTGCACTTCATTTTTACATCCGCTGGCGGTATAGAAATGAGAACCTGAAATATAAATAAGACCGTAATGTATTTTCCCGTCAGGTATCGGTGACATTAGGTAGAAAAAATGAACATTATCTGGCATGTCTCTAAAGGTAGGGAGGCGGAGAAGATGATTCGTACTTCATTTTGATTGTGAAAACAAACTGACTTCCTTGCGCAAGCTCATTAACTGCAAAATCTCTGATAAACAACCCCTATCGTGTTGCCTTAATAGGTTATTTGGTTTGAGTGATCCTTACTGAAGATTGCTCTTGTATTAATAATAGATTTTAAGTAATACCCCAATTAAATATTCAAGATCAAATTGGGCTGCCCAAATGTACATTTCTGAGTAATTTCGTTTTTGACATTGAATAGTTGGCTTATAAAATAACAACTCAAGCATCCCCCTCCCCCCCCCCCCCCGCGGATCCCCTAAAAAACAAGGACAAAACTGTGCAACGAAAAACAATTCAAGGAAAGTTTAATATCCAGGGATCAGATCTTGCAATACTTGAAATATGACTAGGACTGCAATGTGTTTTCTCGTCTGGTATCAGCGACATTAAATAGAAAAATGAACATTATCTGGCATATCTCTAACGGTAGGGAGAAGACGCTCGAGAAGATTGAAGATGACTTTTGAGATTCAGAAGGTCGCCTTTCCCCCTAAAACTGTATAGGTTATCAGTCTTGTTCTGAGCAGATATTATGTGGAAACGGATGTGTCAACCATGTCAATTGTATATACACTGTGAAAAATTTGGGCAATATTTTTTCGACCATTTGCCCAACGTTGTGCCAATAGTCAACCCAACCATCTATTGGGCAATATTTTTCCCAGTGGCCCAACAGCTGGTCAAGATTTTCCCAACAAGTGGGCTACCGTAGTCGGGCAGTTGAAAGGTCATATCTTTGCCCAAATTTTGGTCAAAATACGAAACAATTATGCACGTGTGAAGTAGGGTGCTTACGTTTACCAATACCACTGGGCAAAATATTGCCCAATAGATGGTTGGGTTGACTATTGGCACAACGTTGGGTAAATGGTCGAAAAATATTGCCCACATTTTTCACAGTGTAACAATAATTGTACGAGGATAGATAAATCTGATTGGAGCATTCATTTTCACTGTAAAATATTGGATCTTTTATTTCGATGATCGCATACTAGTTTGGCATATGGAAGCAAGATGTATGATATTCCAGTACGATCTATTCATAACGTCATAAAGCTTGAGATCTCTTGCTTGGCAACGTCAAAAAACTCCTGGGTTTACTTTGCCAAATAACAAGCATTATATATCATATCATTCAATATCACGACGCCTGCAGCTGTTTTTATATTGCTTTCATTCATCTCTGCAATAATGTCTTCCCTTCCTGATTTTTCTCCCTCTTTTCCTGTCTCTCTCTCTTGCTCGCTTCTTCTTTTACCTCTTTCTTTTTTTTTTTACCTCTCGTTCTCTTGACCCCAATATCCTGCCACCATCCACCACTATTTTTGTTCTTCTCATTTTGATCCCCATCTCCTTCTCGTGTTCTCTCTCTCTTCGTCCTTCTTTATACTCTTTCCATAGCTTGATAGAATAAGTATACTTCGACATGTCGCATAATAATGGTTTCATAAAGAAAGAGAGCTAGAGAGAAGGTGAGAAAGAGAAGGAAAGAGAGAGAGAGAAAGAGAGAGAGAAAGAGAGAGAAAGAGAGAGAGGGGAGACAGGGAGAGAGAAAGAGAGAGAAAGAGAGAGAAAGAGAGAGAGGGAGAGAGGGGGAGAGGGGGAGAGGGGGAGAGAAAAAAACCTTTGTAAAAGACATAATGACTGTCCATGGTCAACAACAGTGGGAATTGAAAGAAGAGAAGGAGAAAGGGAGTCAGGGGGGGGGGGGGGGGGGACAGAAATGAGCTAGAGAGAAACAAGAAAGAAGGGAAAAGAACATTATTTAATTTTGTTTTGATCAGAATAGAGATGTAAAATGTCACTCCTCCCTTCCTTTTTTCATTTATAACGGAAGTAAACGTGAGAAGAATTTGAAAAAAAAAAAAAGAAACCAATCGATTCCGATGTACCATAATTATATTGAAAGGTGAAAATCGGTTGTCTGCACTTTGAATCAAACTTCTTTATAAGTACAAGAAACAGGTTCACAGTAATAATGTTCTGGTGTGAAGGAATACAATTTTATTGGAAACGTAAGTGGGAAATGACTGTATGTTAAGAATGAGAGCCTCGGTAGAAGGATGTGCAATTGGCAAATGTGCTTTCAGTATAAACGATGAATGTGTGCTGTGCAGCTGAAAGCCCCTGATGCGGGTCTACCAACACTTTGCTTGTGGATCGGAAAAGTGTGAAATGTTGAGGGGGAAATGGCCATCTTTAAAGACCAGACAGTGAGTAGTGGTGGTATTTTATCTGACTGCTAAGAAAGCATAAATGCTTGTTAGTAAGCATCCAGAGGACCGACGGCTTCGGAGAGACCTGGTAATGAGGATCAATGCCTTACCAAAGGGCACTAGCGCATCGCCTTGGTTCGAACCAGGGTCACCGGATTTCGAGACCACTGCTCTACCGACTGAGCTATCGCACCTCCTCAATGTGTGTCATGATAGATCTAGGATTCAGTTGTGGGAAGTTTTAGTTTAAACTTGGCAACGGATTGCAGGAAATCGTTTGAGATGGTATTGGAATGAAGAGCACATTTGGTGCGACAACATTGACAAGGGGTATGACGAAAACAGTGGTAAGGGGTATGATGGAAGTCGGTTGCAGTGATATCAGGCCAAGACAGCACACTAACATGAAAACATAGAAACGATATGGTAATGATTTGGTAGAACCATTTGACATGTCATCTAAAAAAGGTTAAAAATGAATGGGTGTTTAAATGTCGATGAATGTGGTCGTCTAATGACAGACGAAGAAGGAAGAGAAGGAAAAGGAGAAAGATAAGAAGAAGAAGAAAGAAGAGGAGGAGGAGGCAATCTGCTCATTGTTAAATTTCGTCATAACCTCGTAACGTTCTTGGTTACTTTTTTTCTTCAGATTCTGTAGCAACCGATGTTCTCAGGCAATCAAAATCAACGCCATCTACGGCAGGGAATAGGTTAGGAGTGATCAGCGGTTCTGGCGATAGTATGACGTCAATTTTCAATACCTCGGCGACGCCCGGAGCACCCGTCGATTTTGTGACGAGTAATATTACGAATGCAACGACGGGTGAGTATACTTATTTCTTTTGCGGGGTAATAAAGAAATAGGACAAGATAGGCGGATAGACAGGATTGGCGGGTGGAAGGAAAGAGGAATTACTCAGGGGTGGATCCATAATTGTCAGAAAGGACGGGGGGGGGAGGCGATTGAGTCCTCTCCGGGAACATGATTTTCGAAATCCAACCCGAAGAATCTCCTGCATACTATTTTCCGAGAGAATCCCGCAAGCCCTCCTAAGATAGGGAGTGTTTTTACCCATTAGGCTAAGGGTAAGGCGCCCGTTTTTCGCATTTGTTTTGCCTCCTCCTGAGTACGCCTTTGATAAATAAAATATCCTAACAGAATATTAAAGCGCTGATGCAGAAGGCAAAGTAATGGTGCAACAACAGCGTTGGAGAAAGAGGCTAGGTTATAAGGATAGATAATAAGACGATTTAAAAAATGACGAGAGTAAAAACGTGACGCATCTTTATAACATGAACTATGACTGACCAAAGCTGGTGGTACTTTACCCTGGAAGGAGATGAATAGGAGATGTCTTCCACCCTGCCCCCATGGTCTCCATCCTTCCCCGCTGTCCCGCCTTCAGAAAATAATAATGATACAAAAAATGAAACGATGCCCGTCGGCACACCGACCAGGTAATGGCTCAACACTGCACAAAAGAGACGGAGAACTAAACTTAAGGTGCAGATATCAAGAGAGATGTATTTAAAACTTAATCGAGTTCTCACAGAGTTGATTAGACGTTTTTTTTAAATTGCAAATAAGAGGGAGATGACAATATAATTATTGTGGTAAATAATGATTCAACATCCGTTCAATCTTTCTTTAAGTATTCATCATTCAATGGCCTTCGATCTTGACGTCAAGAAAAATAATTACAATAATTACACATTTATTTCATATGATCAAACGAAAAGAGTGAGACAGTAAGAATACAATGGCGTCACTAACAATCTTACGTGAAATACGAAAATACTAACGACCAACAGGGAGATCGAGGGGGAACAGTAAAATTGGGCCATCGTATTATTAGCTCAATTGGCTTGGAAATTAATAAATGTGTTTTGCAAAAGAGATTTTAAAAAATATATATGACTGTCACTCCCCCATCCATTCTTTACCGACGCCCCTGAGAGTACCATTACAATCACAACCGTATTGGATGGGGGCAAATTGTGGCCCGAAAAGACGCCCCCTTGACATATTTGGGGTCACCAATGGCTCGGATACCCCCCCCCCCCCCCTCCTCTCCAGCTAAGGTCTAAATATGCTACTGCCTATGATATGACAGTCGAATATTGCTAGTCTTGATATGTGTTTCTAATAATTGATTTCTTCACTGCACAGCGGACGGAATGACGGCATACGAAGAACGTCTGGAGGTTATCGTGACGGGGCTTTGTATCGGTGTCGCCATCCTTTTCGCATTCTGGTTGGTTTGTTTTCTATTAGAGAAACGATCTCAATCAAAATATATGTAAGTATTATCTATCCTATTTGTTTTCTCTCCCGTTGATGCTCTACTTCCTCCGACCCCCTCTCTCTTTATCTTTCTCTCTCGTTCCTATCCCCTTTCTCCCACTCTCTTCATAATGACCATGATAATCACCATCCACTAGATGGCTAGTGGAGACAGGGTGCCAGTCAAAACAAAGACAACTCTTTTCTCTCTTTCTCTCTCTCTCTCTCTCTCTCTTTATACATTTGTATGTATATATATATATGTATCCCTCTCTATCTCTCTCTATCTCTCTGACTCTCTCTGACTCTTTCTCTCTCACCACTCTTTATCATCTCTCTCTCATTCATCCACTTACACTTCCCCTTAGTCAGTGGCACAACCATCACAGAGAGTAACATTTTCAAAACATTATAATGTACTGTAATGATAAAATATTATTGTTTAAAAAATAGTCATTAACATAATACAAGACTTCTTCAAGGCATGTCGCCGAGAATGTGCTCGTTCAGAGGTTTGTGAATTCAGAAGCAGGTGTTATTACTTCGCTCAAACACAGGATTTAGAAAAATAATTCACATATAAAACCGATATATTGCGTTTATACAACTGTATCGTAAAGGTACGGTAGTATTCATTTACGAAGATCATGTGGATCAAGAGTACGTCATAATGTCATGTCTTGATTTCCTTGACCTACAGGAAACGAGGATCAGATAAACAGAATGTTTCCCAGACGAGGCAGTATCCACATGAAGTAGCAACCGTCAGAAAAACACTCATGGTAAGATTCTTCAATTGATAGTACAGTAATTAAGAGTCCGACGAGGTATTCGACAAGGCTAGAACTCAAGTCACGTTGACGCCAACGACCCCAGACCGATCAAACGAAATTACATCGAATAGCGCATCGGTCGTTTTGAAGTTGGTTTTCACGATGTTACTGCGATATCTCTTGAGAAATGACTCCATAAAGTCAACAAACTAAAGTGGCCCAATTTTGTTCATTCTACTTTCGTATGATTAGTTAGTTATTCATAAGATTTTAGCCGAATTTATGCACCATGATTATATTTACTGTAAGCAAATTTGATTATTCAATAGGAAACCCTCTATCTTCAATATCCATATAACTACACAACCTGCGATAACAAGACCCTTTGTTTTAGTTTTTTCCGGATTGCTCTACTTTCAATTGAAGAAACAGCGTTAATTTAAGGAATATTACATTAAAAATCGTCTATAGATCGGCCCCTCCCTCTAACAACGCTTCCTTGCATGTTCACTATGTTTATCCCTGCCATTTGCAGGAGATCTACGACATGCCAATGATACGGGTAGCGAACTCAGACGAGGAGGGGTCAGAGAGCGGGTCGGGTCAGTCGACGGGTTCCCGTGGTCGGGCTCGACTGGAAAGTGAAGGCGACGAACAGAACAGCTCGACCAATATTTCGTCATCCGACCAGCCGACTGGTGCCGATTCATCTTCGTCAGAGGATACGCTCCGTAAGAAGGAGACGAAGAAGAAAACGACGTTCGCTGATCCGAAGGTTCATCTGGATATTCCGAAGGTATAGTGTAGGTGCGACATATCCTTCCGCAACAAGTGCGTTGCTGAAAAATTCCTTATACTCTCCGAATTCCTAACCTAGTCTCAACCGTTACCCAACAACACTCGGCACTCGCCCTCAACCGAACACAAAACCCGATAGAAACCCTTAACCCGACCCTAGACATTTGAGCAATTAAAACTCGGAACAAAATGTGGCTGAACAAAATTGTAATGTTGCATGAGCAAATGACGGGTCATCGCACAGACATGGCCCCGTATGGTAAGATGTTGTGATTGATCCGCATCGTGTGCAACTGAACTTGAGATAGATATCAATCGCAATTTTGGTAAGTTTGCGATTGATTGGAATATCAGTCGAAACACTACAGAACGGGGAAATGGGTCTGTCCAGAGATGCATAAAGGCATTTCGACGTGATGACCAAACCTAATGTTCTATTTCTTTGTAACCAAACATTTTTACCAGCAATGTGCTATTAATTATTCCTAACCACTGTTTTCACTCCGATACAGAGACAGAGATGTCTGTTTCAGTCAAAACGTTGACTAGGACTGGGATCAGGGAAATCCTATCACTTCTGCATCAAGATATAGAAGGGATTTAAATGACTGGTGTTCAGTCAAATATGTGGATAAAAGTAATTATAGGCATATTATGTTGGAAGGCTACATAATTAGAGGGGAAACCTGCGAAGTTAAAGAAGAAAGAGACTACGGTACTTTGAGAACTCCGTCTCTTGTGTCGTTCATGGCGATATCATATCAAATCTAATAGAGATTGTGATTCTTGTATTTTTAATAGACGGTACCTAATTCATTATGCCCGAAACTCACCGATATTCTATTTCTTAATCCTCGTTTTCCTTCAATTCCCTCGCAGGAAGGCACCCCTGAGAAGTTTGGTACGTGGCGCCCTGTAGCCAAGGCAGGATTGGGGTCACCAGGTGAGGTGCGCTCCAACCGCTTCATAGCCACCTCACCAACATCTCAGCCCAAACGAGCACTACTAGCTGGCGGTAGGTCTCCGTCGATCCTCAAGAAACCCAGCAATTTCAACGCCAACAAATCGCCGCCGAGTATACTACGGTTCTCCCGAGGTCGCAAGATACGCGAAGACCCAACGACGATAGAAATGAACTCTATGGGCGATCACCTCAACCACGGCTATTCGTCGCCCAAGAAGCATTCGAAACTAGTCTCTGCTCTCAAGAGCTCTGACTCGAGAAAGCATAAACGAACTCGGTTCAAGATGGACGAACCAGAAGACATCGGCAACTGCGCAGGCGCAGGAGCTGATACGTCGGTACCCGCGGGGAACAAAGCTCTGCCAAAGCAGTTGGTCACGTGCGAAGTGCACTTCGAAACCCCTGCTGCCCCAATCCTAAACGGAGAACTCGAAACCGAGGATGAGCTGGACGACGATGATGACGATGAAGAAGTGACAGAAAGGACTCCACTCAAGAAAAATGTGAATTTTGTGGTGGTGGAAAAGGGTCTCGCAAGTAAATGCAAGTTTAATCTGAGCTGGGAGGATACAGACGGATTACCATGTACTGACGTATGACGTTAGTTTGGCTGGAGTTTGGTTCACTAATGCGCAGATAATTCTTCACGCCAAACCTGGTCTCGATGCCAAAAACTTTGTGTTTTTATCGCAAAATTGCTATCACTTTATCATTCTATACTACGATAATACGAAAAGAGAAATCTTATTCTTGATTGAATCAATTAAGATCTGCACAGTGTGAACTAATTTTTATCACGCAAAGAGTTGTTTGCAAAGCAAAGTAAAGCAATGTATCGACATTAATTAAAGTGCTTGACGAGAAGTGGAGAACACCCCACCCCAAGTTGTATGAATATAATTTTGAGCATTTATGATTACATTCTAAATTCTGCTATGATTTGACAATTTGAAAGCAAAGTGAGTTTACTGCTTACAATAGGCGCATCACAGGCCCCGTTTGCACTTTATCTAGAACTAAGAATATTTGACTGTTTTAATCCATCACTTAGAAGAAAAGTTGCATCATCTATCACATTATATGTGAATTTTCGTTTCGTTCGCGATGTGATGGGTGCTAAATCGCTGGTGCCTAAAGTTTCTTATCAAAATTTGTCATACATACAGCAGATTCATCTTAACATGAAATGGATAATTCAAAGATAAAGCTTCATTTTTTGTCCTTTTGCAATCAGTGTTTAGGCGGAGATGTTCTGGGGAGTGTTTCACAAAGACTAAGATCGACTTAAATTGGACTTAAAATATGGCAGGCCGTTCATGCCACTGTTGCTCTCACCATTCCTGGCATTGGTCTCTCAAGGGACGTACAAATCGTGGTCACAAATCTACAGGTTTTTACATTTTTGAAGAAAAAACTATTATCTTAAGATCATAATTTTAAAGGTTTTTTCCTCCAATTTTACATCTGGTTGAAGAGTTTTTAAGGGTATAAATCACCTACTGTAGTCTAAGTCCAAGTCTTAAATATAAGTTAAGTTTACAATGTAAATAACTTTTATTTCTTCAACAAAAATGTATATTCTGTAGATTTGTGACGTTCCTTGAGAGACCTATGGTGAGAGCAACCAGTGGCATGATTGGCCTGTCATAATTCAAGTCCAACTTAAGTCGATCTTAGTCCTTTTTTTAGACACCCTTCTGGATGCGCATACTACATACATAACACATACACTTGAGCATTCCAACTGCGTACATTCTGAAAGCAATAGACTTTTGATACGCTAACAATAGGTGAGGATACTCAAGCGGGACGACAGTGATCAGGTATTACTATCATCATCATGACAACAAAAGTAATATTGCATTAATGATGTTTTCTCGGATGGTTATATAAATATTTACATGCAGCCTCAAAATCATGACAGAGTTTAACATTTATGAGAAGCAGCATAATTGTTTTACAACTATATCAGGTTATTATATCAAATTAATACAAAATGTACTTAGTAATAGTGAGAAATGTAGGGAGAAAAACATGAAATGATGCGTTGTTTCATTTTAAAATCTTTTTGGATATATGCGCCATGCAAAAAGGGTAGGCGAGATGAGCTAAACTGTATTTTTATATAAACAAATTTGAACTGATAATATGTTAATAGAATATCAATAATAATGTACATGTATCATTACAGAGAAGTGATTTATGAGAAAATGTGCAATTGTTATCGACAATGAACACATGAATGATTATCGTCAGTACTTGTATTTTCTGGTTCAATAATGAGTGATTAGAATGATTATGATTTAATAAAATGTATGCAACATATTACTAATTGTATTATCGAAATATGTGTAGATGAAATAATTGTTTGAGAATTATGATGTATATTGTACACAGAATGCATATGAGAAGTGTATAGAACCACTGCAGGTAGAATATTCACTTCATTTAGTGAATTTTTGAGACACTCAAATTAAAGTACAATCATGGCAGTGATAAACGCAATGAGGAATATTTTTGTGGTATTTAAGTGTTTATTTATATATCATTTATACTCTTTTGTATTTAGCAGGACAGATTGTAAAATCATTTGAATATCACTTAATGAAATGAGAGATTGTTCATAGATAAAATCGTGTTCACTGGAATATATAGAAATAATAGACTGGAACAAATATCTAGGTATTGAAATTGCATATATTGGAATTGTTTTAATAACTTCTGCCAAATTTGTCAATGATATTTGCAATTAAACTTTGATGTCTCTAACATATATGTTTTTTATTAAAGAGGTATTTATTATACTTATCTAATCAAACAAGAACTAATCATAACAAATTGGAGTTGGATTTGTCAAATAAAGCAAGTAATTCATTTGTATTAGATTAAGTGATGATTGCAATCTAAAACTCAATAAATACTTTTATCTAAATCCCTAATAACATGGATAATCTTTTATCATTCCATTTGCATTTCAACCATTCAACTATTAAGCGATAAATACTACACTATAACATAAAATAACAGTTATAAAGTCATTTAAACATATTTGTGGCTTACACCCAGTAAATAAGATCGATTGATCGATCTGTAATTGAAAAACAAGTCAGAAAAATCTTGGAACCAGAGGGACTTGAACCTGTCAGATTTGTTTTGACTTGTTTTTCAATTACAGATCAATCAATCGATCTCAAGTTATTTACTGGGTGTAAGCCACAAATATGTTTAAATAATTGAATTTCTCCCAGGAAGCATTACATTTTTGTTTACAGTAATAAAGTCTTAATTAAGACATATGATAATTACATTCTTTATGAATTTAGATGTCAAACAAATTTCATTAATGGGATGTTAATATTCTCCTTCAATAAAAACAATGAGAATAAACAGGCAAGGCAAGGCATACTTTTTAAAGAATAAACACAACCAAACATTCATCCCTCCTACTTCTTTCTATACACGTAAAAAGTCAAAGATATGCTTATAAGTAAGCAACAGGGACCCAAGAACCAACTTCTCGACATACCAAAAGGAACTGGTGTCCCAGCTTGGACTCAAAGCCAGTGTAGCATTTCGCGAAACCATCATCAATACATACTTGCCGATTTCCCATTGAAACCTGTGTTCACTTCGTAAAACAATGTCGGCAAAAATAGACTTGGTAGCTTGGCATAATGTAATGGCACGAAAAGATGCAATCGGAAACACAAGAAGTGTAATAGTTGGTGATGTTTGTGAATAATAATTTTTTTTTTTACACATCTGATTGGAAGGTTTTTTATAAACGTTAAGCCTAATCGAGATAGTACATGTGCTTCTACCACTATGTGATAAAATCACTATTTTCAACAATTATGCATTTTGCGTTCTAGACACATCTTCTTCCACTTCATTTTTGCCAAGCTACCTTTCATGAGAAGCTGCCCAGGTTCACCACTTTTACAAACTATATACTGTGCCATACAGACGATGATCACTTCAATTATATGAGAACTAATCATTACTTTTGATGGCCGGACTCATAACATTTTTCATAACATGTGTAAGACCAACAAGAGGTCTGCAGAACTATCGCTCACCTGAGCCGATGAAAGTAGGGACCTCGCAATAAAGGACCTAGCTCCCATCCCCTTTGCACCAGGAACATAAGATTTATTGGAACAGTAGGGCAATTTAGGGGTGCTGCTCCCAAGTCCCCTGCAAGGGCATGTATCCCATTCAAACAAATATAGGTTTTCTTCACATAAAACTGATTCCTACAATGTTTAGCCAGAATCCATACCAACATTCTGGTATGAGATCACATCTCCATTTCATGATCCATCAGAAGCATTTTTTCACCCAGGATTTTATACAGATATCCTTGATTTAAATGGATTTTTTAAAACCCATGTTTTGACAGTTTTCAAGATTCATGAGAGCACATATCTTTAAGTTTGTCATGCTTGCATTGATGTTTTGATGGTGGATATTGAAGGCTGTTCCCAAGTCCCCTAGGGGGCATATACCCCATGTGAACAACTTTAGATTGCCCTTTCCTGCGGGTGATTCCTACACATTTTGATCAGAATCCAGCCATGGATGAGACAAGTTTGTAATCATTTTTACCTTTTCATTGTCCATCTTGATAAATGCATAAACAGTATTCCATAAAAAACAAACTTTCCAATTGATGGATCTGCTTTAAATTTCAAGAAATATTTTTAGTTATCCTTATCAGAACAAGAACAAATTGAACATGAATTTTAGCAGTTTTAACTGCCAACAGCACTGGAAGGCTAATTTAAAGTAAAAGTCCTCATTTTTTAAAGAGATTCTAGGACAACTTTCAAACTTGAGATAACTACAATTAGAACGAGTGGATCAATGACTGGTGACAGGCATCAATACATCACAGCAAGGAAGATAAAAGACAAATGATTTTGTTTTTAAATCCCTGGAAGCTTCAGTTTCTCTGCCAAGATAATGTAGTGCATCACATTCCTCAAATACCTCATTGTTTGATGAAGCACCACGGAACACTTCTCCCATCAAAAGAGAAACTTCTGGGATTCTGTGAAAAGGGAACAGATGAAATAAAAGGGGAAAATGCATTATAGTTAGTAAAGGAGGAAGAATAGCAAAAATATATAAAAGAGGGAAAGACGGATTGAAATTTGCCAAGGTTCATTTGAAAATTGTTCCATATGTATTTATGTTGCTCATCCCTAAGAATGCAGCTATATTTCCCTGAAGTGTTTTTGGTTTATTGCATAATGAGAAGGCTCAGTGAACCAAAATGAAAAGAGAAGGGGAATTTCACCTACAAAAAAAAATCTAAAAGAGTAAAATGAGTACAACTCCAGAGCCAAAATGCCTCTGCCTACAGGTAATTGCCTTTCACTACCACACTTCTTTAAACAGAATATAATCATTTACCAACACCACTCTTATTTAGTTTTTAGTTGAAATCGATTCATTACAATACAATAGCACATGATTTATTATCAATTTTGAATCAGCACCTAATGTATTCATCCAAAAATGTAACCAATTACTCGTCTGAAGATGACCAACAGTGCCAGAGCAAAGACCCCAGTCATATATTGTTCGCTTGTTTGTTTTAAACTGCCTACAACACTGGAATGTTTAAGTAAAAGTCCTCATTGTGGAAGAAATTCTAGGACAATATATATTTGTATTAGTTATCACTGCCATGCTAAAGTTAGTACCCCATTAATATTATTTTCAAACCAGGTTGGACAGCCTTGGGACATATATCCATCCACAAATGTAATCAATTCACCTCCCAAAATGCATGCACACTAGTAACACATAAGAGACCACATTATGCATATTTTCTCTTGGTCATCAGTGTCAACCTTTCAGGGGAAGTCCACCCTGATATTTATTTGTGTGTGCTTGACCCCAACTTCAAAAATCCATAACTTTCTTTTATTCAATCAGATTTTTCTCAAACTTTCTTTGACATGTTCCTCTCATTATTCCTTCTTCTATGAAAACCAAATAAGGGTGAGCTTCCTCTTTAAGTTAACGACTAAAAAGTATTATTTCTCACGTCAATCGGGACAGTCCCTACTCACAAGAAAGACATATCATACAGTTTTATATCAAAGGGGTCGTAAGCCAACCTTGCACGACGTCAGCCCAACGCTTCTCCTTCATCCTCTGTCGGAAGGGTGCGTTCATTTGACACCGTCTTGAGCTGCCAGCTGGAGAATCAGCTCCTTCAGCTCACCCCTCTTCCTGGTCACACTGGCCTGGGTGACGGCTCCGGTCAGAGGAGTCCCGTGGAAGTGATGCTTGCAGACATTTTCAGCGTTGCATATCACAAACAGGCCACAGTCGTAACCTGTAAAACAAAACATACACTACATGTCAACCTCTTCCTTGTCATGAAGGGCTAATCCCAACCAACGTTCTGAATGTTTGAATGAAAGTTTGGAATTAACAAAAATTATATTTCCTGAACCAGAAACATGAATAGTCGTGATTGCAAAGGTTATTCCCATGAACGTTTTTGAAATACAAGAACATAGAACAAGAACAAGAACATCATTTCGACTCTTGAATGCTTTTTTATGAAAATTAATAAACTTTATGGCAGAGAAGGGGGTTATTAAAATACTTGATTTGAATAACCAATGGATACAATTTGATTTTGGTATACATAACACATTTTCTCCTTCAACCCCAGCCCAATTTCTCTTGGGGTTTATACTCAACAGGTAAATTAACATACTTTAATTCACTAGAGTGTGAATAGAGGAACTAATTTATAATATTCTTTCACAAACTGAAACAAAAACAGAAAAACCTATGCTTGGTTGATTCTAGGGCCAGCAAACCCAATTTTCAGTGAGGGGGGGGGGGGTATTCTGAAAACTATGTTACATTTAATGTTAGTGAAAAACACATTAATTTTCAAAATAAATATAAATTCAAGCTGACCAGTCACAAAGCAATGACTGATGCCTATCCTAAATGCATGCATTTGCAGCCAGCTTTGTGGAAAAGTAATTATTTGTCAAAATCTCAATTTGTTATTACAATCATGTCTTGAACTGACATATAGTTGATGACAACATTTTTATATCACCACGTATGATCACAACATGAGATCATGTTAAAACTTGTGATAGCATAACTGTTAGATTAAGTAGCCATATGCACTTGGACATCTGTTAGTTTGACCCCTATCTGTTAGTTTGATCACGTAACCGGACACCTACCCCCCGAACAACTACCCCCTGGACAACTACTCCCCAGACAACTACTCCCTAGGATAGTTGTCCAGGGGTAGTTGTTGTAGAGGGTGGTTGTCGTAGGGGGCGGTTGTCTGGGGGTAGTTGTTCTAGAGGATGGTTATACAGGTTGTGGTTTTCCAGGTGTTAATGTGTCCTAGAACCCTATCTACACACTCACAATTTTCCTGCTGAGTACATTGCTCTTGGGCAAACATCACGTGGGATTTCTCCAGACCAACATGAGGTTGCATCTTCATCGCTATCTGCCTTGCTGCATGCTCGTTGAAAGAACCCGAGGAGTCGTAGTGTCTGAAAGTACTGTCTCTTCTGGAACACACCAACAAGCTCCTGTACAATGGTAAAAGATCATAGCGAGGGTTCAGTGACACAAAGACATAACTCCATATTTTTCCAAAATGAGTATTGATATCAAAATGTTCAGAAAAATGTGGGCTTTCCAGGAAACACAAAGACTTAACTCCACCCAACACCCCAATTGAAGTCAATGGCTAGTGAAACAAAGACTTAACTCCTTAAGACCCAAGTGCTCTGTGACACATGAACCACTTTGTCTCAAAATGGAGTTACCGGTATGTCTTTGTGTCACTGACCCCTCAATAGCTAGTAGATTAGATATATAGTTACATCGAGGGCAACCAACCTCATTCAGCAGTCATATTCATGGAGCGCTGAAATAGTTCCCTTTGACAGGGATTGCATGTAGGAGTTCCCTGTTTGGAGCTCCATGAAACTGTTCTTTCAGCAAGTACACATTGGCATGTCACAACCATCTCTCTAAATATGCTATAGATGGTAAAGGTCAAGGATTACAAATATCCAATTCTAACAGAATCTTACAAAATTTATCCTGATTTTATTCCTGAATGTTTATTGCAAATTACCAGCCAAACAAAATACCAATAAATTTATAACAACAGGTTAGTAATCAGAAGATGAGAAAATCAGGTTAATCAGGATGTCTGTAGAATACAGTCCTACACATAAACACATGTGCTGGCTTGAAAATGTATTGATCGTCCAACATATAATTATATTTCCACATAGGCCTAGTGTGCATATTTTCAAATTCACTGATCCATCTCCTATATCTACAATTTGTAGTTTGATTGTGTGTGTGCAGATTTATTAATTTACTACATGTATCTGGCTCCTACAAATGATATGTAGTCCTAGATATTCATGCTCACCCACTGGTCTGTCAGTTTGATTCCCATTCTTGGTTTCATGCACTCAGCAAGAAAATAAAACTCTACTCACCAATGGGATCCACCTACAGATGTGTCAGAGTCATTGTCATTGATGGCTAAAAACACAAGTTGCTTGAAGGCGAGATTTAGAGATTCCAAGAACATCCCCACCTCTGCATCTATAAGAACAACAAGTAATGATTTTTTTTTTTTTTTTAACATTACAAAAAATATACACTTCGTCTAGATGGAGGGAGAGAAAATGTCAAACATGATCCATCCCCCAATCTTAAATGATAGATACAAATTATACAATACTTGCTCTCAATCCAATGCAGTCATGTAACGGTACCCTATTATTTATGGTCATAATTTCCAAGGCAGAATAATCATCAACAAGGCAAAGGATGTCCTAAAACATTTTAATCATATTTTTTTTCCATTTACAAAATATGAATAATGATAGTAATTCAAGATGCATATTGAGTGTTTACACATCACAAACTTCAACTGCATACTTTGAATTCATTAACAAAGGTATATTCTAGTGGCTTACTTTGAATCATCGGGTCATCACATCAGGTCAGGTGGTTGTGTTATCCAACCCTTTGTGAAAACATGCCCTTTTATTCACGAAATATGTGGGGTAATGTTTATAATATAAACCCTACTCAACTACAAATGGTGTGGTCCGATTTACCTGACACTTTGTGCAGACCCTACGGCAAAATGGCAAATTTACAAAAGGTCGCAGCATCCTTAATGTGCATTTTCACATGGTCTTCTGCTTTCGTTTCATGAAAGGTCGTGTAACGAGATTATAAGCGATTGGACGTGATGATCAAAGTAAGCCTATTTTAGGTACATGTATGTTACACAAAAATTAATTGATATAAAGGTGCACATTGTGTACTAGAGATTTTTATAATTATCCGAGGCTTTGGAAGGAATGTTTGAAAACATGTAGAGATCATTTTTTTGTAATACCTTGAGATAACTTGATGAACTGAGCTATATCAGGCCCAATGAACGCTACATCATCTGAGAAGTCCTTAAAGAGATCATATTCAAAGTATCTGCATGAGGAAATTCAACACAAAATTATAGAAATATAAGTGTTTCAAGTTGTATATGACTTCAGAATATACTAGCTTAACCAAATGCATGCAGTTACACATATAGACACATCTGGAATACACAAAGCCATTGATCATATATAGTTTGACATATTGGAATGGTAATTTTGGAAATAATACAAGTAATAGTATTATATGCTAGCTCAAAGTTCTCATGACATGGACATGGACAGCTACCTAAGTCATCATGCCCAACTTTTTATTCGAAATTTAAAAAAATATGCCAAAACCAAAGTCAAATATCATTTATCACAGAAATTAAATCGTCTACATATATATGATTTTTCATCTATAATTCCAAAGGGCTTCGATGTTAAACACGGTCATCTGATAGATGCAATTGATAAGGCATTATTCTAAGGCTTTTCAAGTTAACAAATTAAAAAAGTTGATCACATGTTAAAGGTACTATGTCCCTTTTGCAGCCAACCTTAAATTCTGTAGAACTTTGCAGGAATTATGAATATGTCATGTGTTTCCTATCTGTGAAATTTAAATGTTAGCAGTGTCCTCATATTCAAATTATGCAAGGAAACCTGTTTACTTGCTAGACTTCACTGTCAGACACTATTGAGTGACTGACTGGCTTTTTTTCTTCTTTGGTAATTATATACATAAAAAGAGTTGTAAAGGGTACATGAGCATTAATTGTCTACATCAATAACCCACTTCTTGTGATGGCCAAGATTAAACTGATTGAATCTTTGCGCAGCATAAAATGTATGACCATTCGGTACAATTGTCTGAAAATCAAGACTATTATTTTTGGGCTTTATAGCCCTCTAAAGTCGATTTGACAACTAATAGTCGTTATTTTCCCACTTGAAGACATTTTCAAGCCCCATCTTTTTTAGGGAAGTTCTAAATAAGTATTATCTTTAAAATGCAGTTGGAATTTAACTTTTTCATTTTTTTGGCCTGCAAATGGGACATAGTACCTTTAAGTTACAACATGGAAATGACCTATATCTAGATTAATACCTCAACTTTCGTGCTAGCATTGTTAGAAAAGCACAATTTCTTGTTTTTTGTTATTGTTTTTGGTAAATAGCAAAGATCAACATCAATGGGTCGATGGTCAATCATACTGGTGCAAGGGGGAAAAAACTGTAGCACCCTTCACAACATCATCAGGCCATAAAATAACCATACAAATGTCCTGTATGTTGATCAAGGTTTTAAAAAAAAGGTAAAACAGCACTTTACAGTGCAGTGCAGTGTTACTCTGTTTTTCTACCTCATTGGCATTGGTTTTGTTATATTTTCTACTCCATGAAAATATGTATTATTTTAAATATCAATTGAAGAGAGGAAGGCAGACAACAAAAAAAAAAAGCAACAGGAAGAAGCAAACTAAGTATCAATTACACTTTTCCTAAAGAATTCAGCTTTAAAAAAAAACATTTTAATTATTATTATTTTAATATTGATTCATCATGTACCATTGTGATACATTGGGTCTATGCTTAAATTTAGCACACACATGTTGATGCAATCTTGCATCTATGTGTGTTTTAAACTGTGTACACATATATGTGTACGGTTTGCTAATTCATGATTGCAGCACGCGCACGAAAAGTAAATTGTGAAAGAAAAGCGGAGATCTTATCTTCAAATTCAGTGGAGCCTTAGCCCTAACTGAGCAACCATGTACATAGATGCATCACTTATGTTTAAAATGTGAGCCTAAATACGAAAAAAAAGGGTAAAAATACAACAAACAATTAAAATACAACGTATGAACATATTATTTGACAATTCTGCATGCATAAAAGAAATATAAATTTACAAACATCTTTTGTTACATATGGGACCGAGCTCAAGATGTGGAAGATCTTGCACACATAACACTCTGTCAAATTCCTGCAGTCATTCACCAAAAACTTACTCAAATGCGAAGGCAATCACTTGGTCATTCAACCATCTTGGTCCTTCGAGTAAGGCTAAATCACTACGTCGAAGAAGGCAGTTGTTATAACTTAGAACAGTTGGCCCTGTACTCGCCATTTTGAAAGAGAAGCTCGACCTCGCTCAATGCTCGACCTGCCGTGCCTTGTCGCTACGTGTATATGCATGGTATACGCTGCGCTGGCACTCGATATCAGGGTTCTATACAGTAGACAGCGCACTAGCAGACGATGGTCTCGAGGCAATATTGATATTTGGGTATCGCTCTATTATCTCAACGAAATGACAATATATGCGGCATTGTTGAATATGAAAATAGAAAAGTCATATGCAGAGAGGATCTATAATTACTCTGAAAAAGACAAGATTTTTAGGACCTCGGAAATGTACTTCAATTAGAAGGTTAAGGAAATTTAACTATGTTAAATGAATTTTATATAGGAAACATTTGAATGCATTTGAATTTTCAATTAGTAATGTATGCGCCGTTTGTGATAAAAATGAAGAGACCTGTGAGCATTTATTTGTTTACTTTTTTACTTGAGAAAAAATAAGAGTTCTCTGGAGAGGTTGTGAAAAATGTGCGATACATACGCCATTATAGGATCATAACAGAAAAGATTCGATACGCCATTAGGCGGGGTCCATTTCAGAGGTTGATGGACACGGGTAGGTAGCACTTAAGATAAGATAAGATAGGATTTTTATTCGTCTTTCTTTCAAATGACATACAGAGCATAACATTGGATCATAACACATTTACAAAGCAAAATAACAAATTATGATAATGATAAAAAACATAGCTAACTAAAAGAAAGACGAGGAGACCCTGGTAAAAGCAGAGCTTGTAATCCCCTCTGAGCCGGATAAAACATGATGAATAGATATTTGTGACTACCTAAGAATACAATAGGGAAAAGGGGGTATAACAAAACAAGAAGTGTACACACACACAACAACAACAACAAAAAGAGAGACTAGACTAGACAAGACGGGAGAAAAGAGAAAATATGAGAAATAATAGAAGAATAAAGCACATCTACAATAGGCACAGCACACAACGGGCACAAGACAACAGGGGGAGGGAATAAGAGGTTGACAATCTGAAAATATTCAGTTAGACACATATTAATATCAAGAAGAAAATTTACATTTATAGTAATACATAATATATCTTGGCACCATAATAACTACAAAAATGAACTACTCTATGAGTCACAGTATTTATCGAGAAGATAAACCTTAAGTTTACACTTAAATGAAGAGAGACTAACAGATTGCTTAACGCTAGAGCCTAGAGAGTTCCAAAACTTAGGTCCAGTAAAAACCAAAGTATTAAAAGTTAACTTTGTCCTTGCTTGGGGTAAGTGAAACGCAGAGGCATTTCGTGTAGCATGGTCATGAACTTGACTATTTTTCTTAAAAATGCTGACTAGAGCCTGTGGAAGGACACCAGAATCGAAGTTGTACATTAAAGAACCCAGTTGAAGGTGATAAATATCTTGCACCTTTAAAATTCTATGCGTATAAAAAAGCGGATTAGTGTGCGTACGAAAGCTAACGTTACAAACAATTCTTAAAGGCACACTGTCCTACTTGTAGCTACTTGCTCCCTCTATATAGAAAACTTCCCAAATCGGTGCCTGTTGGTCCCCCATGATTCTCTTTTTCTTATGTTAAATGAGAGCTGAGTTAATGAGATAGCCACCTGTCACAGTAACCTCGATGGCTCTCTGGGTGGTCTAATCCCTTCTAGCTGCAGTAGTAAAGCCTCCCTTTAAGACCCTCTTTTGAATCAAATATAACTTTTCAAGGTTAGTTTTAAGAGAGTTACCCCAAGCAAGAACACCATAATTAAGATAGGGGAGGATTAATGTTGAGTACATTAATAGAAGGATGCCTTTAGGTAAAATTGATTTCAATTTATGAATTACGCCACTGTTTCTTGACAATGTCTTATTTTGTATGAGAGTGACCCCCGCGCCCTGGCCCCTACATTGCAATGACAACGCCGTTGTATTCTAGTCTACCAATACTGCAAGAAACATATAAACGTACATGGATATTAAAAATCCTCGCAAGCAAGTATAACTGGGTTCAAGAACTAATTCTCTGAGAACTTGCAACCACTGAATGTGAGCCAATCTTGAAATTTGAAGAGCGTCATCACTGGCAATGGCTGAAACATAATTATACACAGTCGTTTTATGACTTGTGTTTTGTGCGTAATCTTATTAGGCCTATAAAAGTAAACATACTGTAGAGTACCCCTTCTATAACAAACGTACGTCATCGTACAAGGAAAAAAAAAATCATTTCAAATGCGCATGCCTATATCTTCAACCTGTCGCCCTCAGACCTTATCATACTTTCGTCTAGTTAATTGGCTTTTTCTTTCTTTTCAAGGATGCATGATTGAAAATTCTTTATCATACTTTGCTTAATACATACTCTTGACTTGTATACATAAACGAGTCATTTTGTCTATGGCCTGCCGCCAAATCTTACGCATAATCATGTTTTTGCAGTTATTTTTTATGGTTTACTGGTTACGACAAAAGATATTTCGGAGCCAAAAGCGATTTTAAAGATGACACAGAATAAATATACATAAACGAGAAAGTCATTTTGCCTATGGCCTCACTCGAAATTTTACCCATACTCTCAATCATTTTTTTTTTTTTTGCAGTTTATCTTTTAAGGTTTACTGGCTACGACATACATGCTAGAGATTTCGTTGAAAGCGATTTAACAGTTAAAGAAAAATAACGAATAAGAAGATGATTATGTCGATGATGATAGAGAAAACAATTTCAAATAGCCAGAAGGTAGTTAATTAAAGTTTATTTCATTCTATTTTATTTCATTTATTTCGGTATCACCTTTTCAAAAAATGTGACATTTATATGCGTTTTCATTTAATACATGGATTTTTCGATTAGGGCCTGCAGTATATAAGAATTTAAAGGGAAATAAGCATATCGCTTTTATTGAGTATAGATGCCCTTTGACATTGACAAGCCAATAGACGTAACTCGTATTAATTTGATGTTTGCTTTCACTCGAAGTATCTTGCAATTAAGTTTGGTTATCTCCTGAATACGACCGTGGAAACCCTGTCACCCTACACACTAAAAAATAATGGTACAAATGTGCACCCTATAGGGTGCAGACCGCTGCTACAATAGCGGCCACCTATAGGGTGCAATTTTGCACCCCCAATTGGGGTGCACAATTGCACCCTTATTTGGGGTGCAGACTTGCACCCTTAGAGGTGCAAAAAGAGTACCCTTAGAGGTGCAAACGAGCACCCTTAGGGGTGCAGACCGCTGCTACAATAGCAGCCACCTATAGGGTGCAAGTCTGCACCCCAAGTAGGGGTGCAATTTTGCACCCTATAGGTGGCTGCTATTGTAGCAGCAGTCTGCACCCCTAAGGGTGCTCGTTTGCACCCTAGTTTGGGGTGCAGACTTGTCCCATATAGGGTGCAGGGGTTTGGGGTCCACAAGTGTTTCCTGAAGGGTGCATACATACACCCCTTGGGATGCAAGCAAGCACCTTTAGGGGTGCAGATTTGCAACCTTTATATGGTGTAGAATTGCACATTGCAGGGTGCACATGCACTCTTTACATCACATTATAAACAATAAAATCATAAGATGAAACAATTTGTTTTCATATCAAAATCACATTTTATTGACAACATGAATGACCGGTTTCAGTTTCCACTATGCATAGTGGGTAAGAGAAAATAACCACATATGACACTGTTGCCTTATATATGCGGTTTACCTTATGCAATATCTAGACAAAAGTAATATAAAGAAGTAATACAATGTGCGTGTAATATACCATGTTGGGTTGTTGGCAAACATCAACATTCTAATTTGAGGTACAACAAAGGTGAAATCTACAATTACACCTTTGAATACAGTTTGATTTTCTTGCATGAAGTTAAGGCAAGAGAACAAAGTTGAACAGCTTTAGTCAGGGAATCAACACCAATTTATTCTTATAAATGAGGATGACTACTAAAAATGTTATCTTCATTTATTCCATCAATTCCACCAAATAATTTGGGGACAGCAAATGTATTGTACAAAAACTAAATTAATACTACTCTACAGGACATACAAGAATACTAGAATGCACATCGATTGGAACTTTAAGTAGTAAAAGAACAGTAATCACTTCTGGGCCCCGTTGCAGAAAGAGATACAATCGATTGTAAGTCCGATCACGTGTTCTACATGCGGAAATCTGATTTCGGCTTGGAGAAGAAAACCTCTCTCTGTCACTATTTACAACAGAAATATAAGATGAGAAATGTAACTATTCTCATGATCAAGATATCTCTTTGAGCTGCATATCATATGTAGTTAGCTGCTTTCTTATTGCATAAGGATACACAAATCCTATTTTCTGTCTTGATAAAAATATAAGCACACACAAAACATACAATACTTTGGTAAATAGCACACTTCAATTATTAAAAAAAAAAATGTATTCCTATAGCCCAAGAAAATACACCTGTAAATGTGTATAGAAAAACAGTAAATTTGTAATACTTTGGAACCCGACATACATACATGTAGTTAGTCAATTTCACATGTCCATGTTTTATTTATTTCATAAATGTTCAGCCCTGAAACAAGATATAAAGAGGTACATTCAATATATGATATTCTAATAAATGTATCAAGTGAAGCTAGCCTCAAGACAGAAATAAACACTAACCAGTTCATACCCGTGCATTTGACTAGCACATTTACTGTATTCCTGCACAGCCTATTTTTGCTTTTCTTAATTAATATAGACATAGGGCTCCTTGGCTCCAATCAAATAGTTCAACAAATCACCAGAAACATTTTGTCCCTTTTATCAGACGAATAAAAGGAAAGGACATATTACTCGTGACTTTTTGGATTCAAATCCAGTGTACAATCTGACAGTTTTATCAGTTCTCGTGACAACAGCAGTCATATCAAAATCACTTTTCTTACCATGCTGTTTCTTTGTAGCTTTCAGCTTTGCCTGTAAATGACTATTCCTCTGTTGTAGATCTTCAATTTGTTTTTGCTTTGCAACACATCCAAGGCAGGTACATAATCTTTTATCACAATGTAGCCCATAATTGTGATCAGTGAGAAGTGCACCAACAATATGATCAGATCTTTTCTCCTTATTACTTGAAGCTGTCTCATCAATTTCTTGGTGCTCATCAAGAGTAGAGGATCCATGAAAGTCACGATCTCCTGTCAAGTCGACATCCTTTCTCTTCCGTTTACATGTTGATTTCCTCTTTTCTTTACTTGAAGCTGTCTCACTAACTTCTAGGTGCTCCTCAGCCGTAGAGGTTTCATGTGAGTCAGCATCTCCTGTCAAGTCGATTTTCTTTCTCTTCCGTTTACTTGTTGATTTCTTCTTTTCTGGGCACTGAGGTCTTTCTCTTGGAGGCAGACGAGGAGATTTATGTGAAGACTGGTGTGCTGAGCTGTATCCCAGATTCATTGTTGGGTCTGGCCACGCTGCACTAGGTTGTCCATCTCGAAAGTGATATGAGAAAACCCTATCTCCATACGTTGGTTCCCAGTTTTTGCCATTTGGACGTTTTCGATTTATCGCCTTTATCCATCGTCGACGGCCGTCTGCATCTTTATTTTGCAAAGGAAAAGGGAATGGTACAAAAGGTGGTGTGCATATACAGGCCCCATATTTCAGGCCATGTCTGTCACACACTTGTGAATACCATTTATCAAGCTTGAATGTACTGTTCGAGCACCCAATAACAGCACAGACTCTCCCCATGACGATAGTCTGATTGTAAAAAGAGAGAACAATATTTCATGTTAACACAAATTATAATGGTTTCTATTTGGGCAGGAAAATATTTCTTCTTTCTTGGGGAAAAAAATCACAGCTGAAAGTCTCAATCCCCCCCCCCCCCCCCAAGAAATGAAGAACATTAAATTATTGCCTTAATTAAGGTTAAAATCTCAATGATCATACAAATTTACCAAATAAATTTGCCTTGTTCCCTATAACACATGCTAGCTGTAATGGAATAAACAGCCCATTGGCATTGCCAAGAGGACATCAGCACTGCTTATGATATCACCGGGCAAGCAGGACAGTGAAGGTGAGTTTACAGCTGGCACAGTGGCAGCATTCATTGTCATTGATTGAAAGAATTTTAACAGGAAGTGAAGTGAAACTACTTATTTTAGTCAATGGATAGGCATAACTAGAAGTCCAGTCCTTGTTATATGGTTTGTATACATTTTTTAAATTCAAATCGGTCTCAGTGTACGTCTTTTGTTTCGATTACATAGACTAGAGATCTAGATCTAGTCTGAATTGAGTCACTCTTTTTCTGCACTTCAGTTCAATCAACATGATCAGGCAAAATAACAAATAAAATATGCGTAAGCAGGTATGTTTAGATCATGTAGGCCATAATTATTTTAAGTGATATACAGGCTGAACTAGCAGGGAAGAGCCTTCATATGAGTTATTCTTAACACCGGTTATTAAATTTTAAAGTCAGAATTACGACCTTTTTTAACGATTGCCATGCGAAGCAGACGGCTTACACAAAATATACTGTATGGGGCAACAGTCGGGACACGGCATACTTTCGCCTCTGTGGAAGCAACTGCCGATTGCAAAGAAGAAAAATACTAAATCATTTGCTGACCACGTACAAAACAAAAGGAAAAGAAGGAAAATATATCCAGTTACCTGCTCAAGATGATTTGTGGAAAAGGAATGATGTCATGATCTAGAACGTGATAAATGGTAACATTCCCCATTCACTGTTGTGTGTAAGCACAGCACCGACCAATATTTATCCCGGTTATTAAATTTTAAAGTCAGAATTACGACCTTTTTTAACGATTGCCATGCGAAGCAGACGGCTTACACAAAATATACTGTATGGGGCAACAGTCGGGACACGGCATACTTTCGCCTCTGTGGAAGCAACTGCCGATTGCAAAGAAGAAAAATACTAAATCATTTGCTGACCACGTACAAAACAAAAGGAAAAGAAGGAAAATATATCCAGTTACCTGCTCAAGATGATTTGTGGAAAAGGAATGATGTCATGATCTAGAACGTGATAAATGGTAACATTCCCCATTCACTGTTGTGTGTAAGCACAGCACCGACCAATATTTATCCCGGTTATTAAATTTTAAAGTCAGAATTACGACCTTTTTTAACGATTGCCATGCGAAGCAGACGGCTTACACAAAATATACTGTATGGGGCAACAGTCGGGACACGGCATACTTTCGCCTCTGTGGAAGCAACTGCCGATTGCAAAGAAGAAAAATACTAAATCATTTGCTGACCACGTACAAAACAAAAGGAAAAGAAGGAAAATATATCCAGTTACCTGCTCAAGATGATTTGTGGAAAAGGAATGATGTCATGATCTAGAACGTGATAAATGGTAACATTCCCCATTCACTGTTGTGTGTAAGCACAGCACCGACCAATATTTATCCCGGTTATTAAATTTTAAAGTCAGAATTACGACCTTTTTTAACGATTGCCATGCGAAGCAGACGGCTTACACAAAATATACTGTATGGGGCAACAGTCGGGACACGGCATACTTTCGCCTCTGTGGAAGCAACTGCCGATTGCAAAGAAGAAAAATACTAAATCATTTGCTGACCACGTACAAAACAAAAGGAAAAGAAGGAAAATATATCCAGTTACCTGCTCAAGATGATTTGTGGAAAAGGAATGATGTCATGATCTAGAACGTGATAAATGGTAACATTCCCCATTCACTGTTGTGTGTAAGCACAGCACCGACCAATATTTATCCCGGTTATTAAATTTTAAAGTCAGAATTACGACCTTTTTTAACGATTGCCATGCGAAGCAGACGGCTTACACAAAATATACTGTATGGGGCAACAGTCGGGACACGGCATACTTTCGCCTCTGTGGAAGCAACTGCCGATTGCAAAGAAGACAAATACTAAATCATTTGCTGACCACGTACAAAACAAAAGGAAAAGAAGGAAAATATATCCAGTTACCTGCTCAAGATGATTTGTGGAAAAGGAATGATGTCATGATCTAGAACGTGATAAATGGTAACATTCCCCATTCACTGTTGTGTGTAAGCACAGCACCGACCAATATTTATCCCGGTTATTAAATTTTAAAGTCAGAATTACGACCTTTTTTAACGATTGCCATGCGAAGCAGACGGCTTACACAAAATATACTGTATGGGGCAACAGTCGGGACACGGCATACTTTCGCCTCTGTGGAGGCAACTGCCGATTGCAAAGAAGACAAATACTAAATCATTTGCTGACCACGTACAAAACAAAAGGAAAAGAAGGAAAATATATCCAGTTACCTGCTCAAGATGATTTGTGGAAAAGGAATGCATGTCATGATCTAGAACGTGATAAATGCTAACATTCCCCATTCACTGTTGTGTGTAAGCACAGCACCGACCAATATTTATCCCAATTGATCCAGCGGAAAGGTCACGGAGATTTTTCGCGCATGCGCAGAATCTAACTACGAACTCGCTTATTAAACTCGGCAGTTGAACGGAATTAAAAGTCTCTGCAAAAGATCGACTGACTTAAACTTGTTTCATAAAATGTATAGTCCATGATTTTTCATGAAATAATAATAACGATGCATAAAAAAAGGGTATAATTGTTTATTGTTGTGTTATGTTGTTCTTGAAATATATACACAGACTTGAGAACAGATCAATCTTCAAACTACAGTATAATTTCATAATGCTTTGATAAAGACTAGTGGGGTGCACATTCTGCACCCTCGAAATTCTTGCACCCCTCAGGGTGCACATTTTACGTTGAATGCACGGAGTGCGCCCTATATGGTGCAGATTAGTACCCTCGGCCAACTACGCGTAATCTGCACCCCAAATGTACCCCTATTTCTTAGTGTGTAACCCTCAGCAGATGACAGTATAGCTTCCTCATTACAACGAACCTCATCGTCTTGGGCACATCTAGAAGCAGGTCTGTGGCATCTGGGATGCAAACGATGTCAGTCTAATTATGAGTATAACCTGAGGCAACCATGTTCCCTGCTCTTCACTTACACATGAGACGGAGAAAATTCTATCGCATCCGGCATCAATTTTTTTCTGAATTTTTTTTGGGGCATGTTCGGCTTGTTCGACAATGTTTTTTGACGCGAAGTTGCGTCTCAAATTCGAGCAAAAAATATGCTTGTTCCTCTCTATGGTGTCTCCTGTCCTTTATGATATCCTGAGGACCCATCAAAATACTTTGAAGAACAAAAAAGGAAAAGGACTCACGGTTCCATGGGAAGACACATATGAATAATAACTTTGTTACCAAATGAGCGCCCTTGACTAATGACGTCACACTCAAGGGTGTCGATTTGTATCCGTGGTTGGGGGGGATGATAGGTGCCAACATATTTTCGGCAATGGATCAAAGCAACCAAGAGGTAGAAGCGTGTGGCAGGTTGCACCCCCTCCCCAGGCGCGTAGCCAGGATTTCATTTTAGGGGGGGGGGGCGGTAGTGAGCACACGAATCGTGCGAGGCGCGAGAGCTTTGACGTTTCATTAAATTATTAGAGGAAGAAGAGGATTCGTTGAACCGTTCTCGACTCTAAATCCTTGTCTGAATCAGTTTCAACGCTACCGCGCGAAGCGCGGAAGCTTTGACGTGTCTTTAGATTATTAAAGAAAGAAAACGATTCGTTGTACCATTCTCGACTGTCAATCCTTGTCTGAATTCAGTTCCCCCCCCCTCTCCCGCGTAAAGCGCGGAAGCTTTGATGTCTCAATAAATTATTAGAGGAAGAAGACGGTTCGTTGTACCGTTCTCGACTCTAAATCCTTGTCTGAATCAGTTTCAACGCTCCCGCGCGAAGCGCGGAAGCTTTGACGTGTCATTAGATTATTAAAGAAAGAAAACGATTCGTTGTACCATTCTCGACTGTTAATCCTTGTCTGAATTCAGTTCCCCCCCCCCTCTCCCGCGCAAAGCGCGGAAGCTTTGACGTCTCAATAAATTATTAGAGGAAGAAGACGGTTCGTTGTACCGTTCTCGACTCTAAATCCTTGTCTGAATCAGTTTCAACGATCCCGCGCGAAGCGCGGAAGCTTTGACGTGTCATTAGATTATTAAAGAAAGAAAACGATTCGTTGTACCATTCTCGACTGTTAATCCTTGTCTGAATTCAGTTCCCCCCTCCCACGCGAAGCGCGGAAGCTTTGACGTTTCTTTAAATTATTAGAGAAAGAAGACGGTTCGTTGTACCGTTCTCGACTCTAAATCCTTGCTTTTTCCTTGTCTCCGATCTCATCACGAATTCGTCACAGAGTTCATCTGTGTTTACACTGTCCAGGATTGTTTGATGTGCATTGCAGATTGCTACTTTTGCGCTTCGCGCTTAACATTTAACTCGTTGCTTTTTAACGCTGCGTCTTTGCATTTGGCGCACTGCATTTCTACACTGTAAACAAATAATAGTCGAAATAACTCAATAAAATTGAGGAAAAGAATTGCCTTATTTTTATTAAGTAAATATTACCTATACGGCATCTTAAGTAGAATTTACTTATTTTGCTGAATAAATTTTTACTCAGTTAAATCGAGTTACATTAACGTAAATAATTTAAGTCTTGTAATCATTTTAGATAATTAAAAAAAGCTATGATAGGATTACATATTGCACGATTTGGTACCCATCTAATCTAACAAGTAACATACACTAATCATTCACTACTTCTATTTAAGATTTAACCGTATATATATATCTACCACCATCACAAACTATTACATACGCTTCAATTCGACACATATTGAAAGGCTCCAAATTGTATATATACTTGATCGTAGCATCTTAAAAGGAAAATTGGTTGACAATTTCCTGAAATATCAAGTTTTGATTTGTTTTGAACTGGGTAACAATTAAAAATTGTCTTGTCTTTGCTTAGCCATGTTAAATGAATTAGTAAATGTTTTAAAGTCCTTAAATTTTCATTCAACCACAAAAAAGAATTTTTTTATTTAAAAAAGAGTTTAATTTGGTCTTAATGAATATTCATAAATTATGTAAATATTTCTATTACGCACTGCATCGGTTCTTACTTTTAAAAGATAAGAATAATCAACATAAATTGTTTGAGTAATACGTATAATTTCTGATTTTGAGTTAAAATTACTAATTTAATACAAGCTGAAATTACTTAAAGTTCTTAAGTATTTGATTTAACTTAAATATTCCACGTATGTTCTACTAAATTGAAAGTTTGAGTTAGCAAGACTTAAATTTAGTGCGTAAGTGGCAAAACTAATGTTTTCAAGTAAATTCTACATAGAAAAAATACGTAAAAATTACCAATGAACAAATTCTTTTTTACAGTGTATGATGCTGTTGGTTGAACAAATTGAATAAATTCATCAATTCCTGATGAAGCCGTATGAGCGAGAATTCAATTTATTCTTGTCTCATATACGGTTGTCTCATTTACTTCGTATATATATGTATGTATTATGAAAATGAGATAGCAAAATGTGTATATTTATGGTCATCTTGCGAGTAATAACCATTAACTACTCTCATCGGGCTCTGATCATGAATTTTTCTCTTGATTTTTTTCTTTCGATGGTGAATTATTGGGGGGATGATTGTACAGGACATCCCCCCACCTGAAATATTGGGGGGGATATACCCCCCCCCCCATCCCCCCCGGGATCGACACCCATGGTCACACTGAACATTCACGTCCTCTCTCTTTATTCGGAAAGGGGGATAATAATTATGTGTTTTCACCTTATCACGTCAGAATGTATACCGTTAACATGACATATCTTGAATGGAAATGAACCAGGTAAACCATGAAAACAATAGAATATATAATTATATATATATATATATATATATATATATATATATATATATTTTTTTTTTTTTTTTTGGGGGGGGGGGGGGGATGGGCACATTTCCTCCATGTAGTTATGACACATGGATTTGTCTGAGGACGCCACCACGTGCAAGCTCTGGTCTAAGATGGCGGTCTCCTTCAATTTGGAATGAATTTGTCAACTGTGTCAATTTTTTGAAAGGCATACTTTATTTTTTATTTTTTTTAATATTATGATATGATTGTATATATTTGTTAATTATATATTACTTAATGTTATGTTGAAAAAAATGCAGGAATAAAATCCTACAATCATTGAAACAATCAACCCTCGCATCCATCAACCTAGGTGAAAAAACATTTCAGCGGGTTTATTCTATCTTCTGACAACTCCTCTTTGCATGTAGGTGCTAACCTGTGTGTCGGTATACCTCACCACGCCTATAATACCTGTCATTCGAGCTTTCTCATCAGGAGCTCGCTGCCGGGCCTGTCGCTTTGATTCGAAATGAAAACTAGCCCAAGCCTGACCCAAATCTCTGCACACATCTCACTCTCTTTCAAAAGAAGAAGGGGGTAAAGGTGTGAATGAGAGAGAGAGAGAGAGAGAGAGAGAGAGGGAGAGAGAGACGGGGAGGTCTGAAATAAGACGATCAAAACAACTCGTCGTCTACATGCAAAAAATATCTTCACAGCTTTAGGCACTGTTTACTTATACGACGCTTACACCGTAACACACTTAATTGAAAACTGTAACATGAAAGGCTATACCTTTTATCAATTGTAGCAACCGTCTAGATAAACCTCCTTCTCATGCAGACCGTTTTTTTTTATCAAATATACATTGTATTCTCATCGCCGATTTCTGCCCTCGATCTGTTTTTGCAATTCAAGCCTCAAGTGCACAAATTGGTGAAAAAATATGCCAAACCCTTTCGCGATCTTGAAATCTAGAACTGATATGAATCTATATATTTTGGTTTGGAGAAACAACCCTACACCTTGCGCAGGTGGCAGATCTAGTTAGACCCACATATTGACGGTTTTGTTAGGGAGTGACACGCCAGGTCGGTATTCCTAACGGCATTTAACATCACGGAGACATCACCGAGGATTGGATTACAGAGTTTATATCAGTGATGACTTACCTAGATATTGGGACAGGAAACATCGTTTGACCTCTTACTCTACTTGAGGTGAGTTACATCTCCTTTGAAGTTAGATTTTTTTTTAATCGATTCTTGGCTTTCGCAGTCGTCAATGATTTAACAACTGCGAATCACTGAAAGTGTTTACCGTTATTTGATTATTTCAAGTTAAAATCTATCTAAAACGCATTGCTATTTCATAATGGCGCCACCTGATTCTTGTTGTAAGCTAGAAAGGTCAGCTGTTTCGGGAAACGAGTATAACGTGACCATTAATTTGCAAACAATCTGGTATAGAAAGTATAAGTCCGTATGAAATTGAACTTAATATGTGTGACACAGTGGAAATGGGACCTTATTAACCAAATAAGGACACAAAAGAGTGAATTTTCCATGAGAGAATATTGGATCGGCGTTATTATGCTTAAACTCTGCATAGATTTGTAGAAAGGACGCAATCTCTAAATTTGTCGTAGATCTCATCGGCCGTTCCGAATAAACGCGCGCATGTGTGCGTTAGTGTGTTTGTGCGTTTTTTTTCTTCATTTGATAAACAAATTATTATTAAAATGAGTGTTTTAATTTTGAGATTGCATAATGATATGTGAATGAATTGCCCTGAACAAAACGATTCCCCCCCCCCCCCCGGAATATGCATGTACAAATCACAGCGAAAAAAAATGGGAAGGGGTTTGTATGCCGTTTTGGAATTCGTACCATATGCTCCTGTTGAGCGTCATCATGTTAACAAATAGTATACCGGCGACGTCTAGGTAGAGTTCCCCCTCCCCCCCCCCCCCGAAAAAATGAGTCTCATTATAGACCGGGAGCCAGGGGGGGTCAACCTAGCTGGGAAGGAAACCAATTTTCATGTGCACAGATGTAAAGGTCGCATAGCTCCACATAACACATTGACCGTCTGGCATGTTCTAAGTGGTGGGTGTGGCCAGGGGGGCGCCCCCACCAAAAAAGTGGCCCTTTTGATGACAAAATAGCATTTTGTGAATAATTTTTTAAGGAAACCAAAAACCACCATGAGTTAGGTGTCATATGAATAAGAGTTAAATTATCTACATTTTGATACCAATTTCAAAGAATTTGGGATTAATTAACATCGCAAATTTAAGTAAAAAACATGATTTTTGTGATTTTTTCGAAAAATTAAATTTTATCAAAAAACATAATTTTCCATATATCAAAATCGGAGAATTGCATTTTTTCATAACTTTCCAGGAATTTGCTTATGTACATCGAAAATATCCTGTGCGAAGGAGAGGTGTATATATTGTTTCAATAAAAAGTTATAGCAATCCAAAGTTATTGATTTGATTTTAACAAAAACAACATTTTTGCCCACATGTGTATTAACTGTATGCATATACGTGCATTAGTGCATATTAAGGACCTGTTTGGTGTGTTTACATTGAGTTTTAAAGATAACTTTGAACTAAAACCTCTAATCACCATGTATTTGGAGTCAAAAGATGGATAATTAAAATACCTTCATTCTGATATCAATTTCAATGAGTGATGAAGTGTGTGAAATATAATTTTTGAGCCAAAAAGGTGTTTTATTGTAGATATTCCTCTGATTTTGGCCAGTATATCGGTATATTACCTGGACAAAAGTGATTAGACATTTAGTAGTGCAGAAAGTTCAAAGGATTTGGAGCGCTGAGTGCAATTGATAAGTTCTTATTCTATTCTCTGGGATGTTTCAGGAAATGTGGACATTGGCAGTTGCCCCCCCCCTCCCCCCTCCCACCTCCACCCCGCCCGCGAATTTTTTTTCCGTACTCGAGAGGGCAAATACCCCATGTGCGCATGCGCGTGGACTTGACTATGATTCAGACCCAGTAGTGCATATGGAAATACATTGCAACTTGTATAGAATGGTATAGTAGTCTGCAAGCACAGACGCTAATCTGACAGTTTGACAACATACTAGTAGTGTGCTGAGAAGTACTTTATTCAAGTCGCCAACTTGTATAGAATGGTATAGTAGTCTGCAAGCACAGACGCTAATCTGACAGTTTGACAACATACTAGTCATGTGCTGAGATTAGAAGTACTTTATTCAAGTCTGCGTAGATGTATGATTCAGACCCTACTGGTGCGTGCGTTAGAAATGCATCTCAATGTGTAGAGTGTAGTATAGTAGTCTGCAAGGACATAATAATATATTGTGTATTGATGAGTAGTGATTTTATGCAAGTTTGTGTAGTTTAATGATTCCAGACCCCATGGTAGGCCTATGTATTGTGCCACTGCTCTCTCACACTCTTTCTCTCTCTCTCTCTCTCTCTCTCTCTCTCCATATCTCTCTCTCTCTCTCTCTCTTTCTCTCTCTCTAGCTCTCCCTCCAGTATGCTCGCACTCTCTGTATTACTTTTATTTATAATCATGGTCTGCTGAGAGCCAGAAGGATGTTAACTCTTAACACAACGAATGCCCTTCTGGCTCTGAACAAACGATAGTAGGCCTATATTATGATAAACCCACACACCATAAGGTCATTTATTGGCCTTCTCAAAACCGTCATTCTGTAATAATATTTCTAACTTTGGTCTAATAACTCTTTTGTCAGTGCAATCAATGGTCGAATGAATAATAAAATTGTGATTTTTATCTAGTTTCCGTCCTTTGTATTGATTTATTATGTTAAAATTGATAACAACATTTAGTATAAGTTACAAGTATCTCTTTTATTAAAGCACAAGCACACACACACACCCATACACGCCACACCACTTAATTTTAAATGTAGGCCTGAATTAAAAAGTTATTAATTAGCATACAATCGTACATGAGCTCTACCATCAAATGAGTGTTTTTGACAATGATCAAACATGAATCAACAGTGCAGTAAAATATAAACATAGGCAAGTTTTTTAATTCTTTTAAATTACCTGGTAAAACATATTCTTAAAAATGACTTAAATGGTCTTTAGGATTGCAGGACACAAGAACACCCTGAAGAAGAAAAAATGTCATAGTAGTGCTTATTTGGGGAAAAATACCCCTCGCCGCCGCCGCCGCCCCCCCCCCAAAAAAAAATGTCCATGCCCTAAATGTTCACACTGTCAGTCTTCAGTTTCTCTGATGTCCCTGCCCTGTCAACTCTTTAAATATATAGAGTGTCATCACAAATTAATGTGGTAGAGACCTTGACCATAATATACAAATAACTGTGGTACTGAACTTGACCACATATAGTGCTTCTAAAAATACCTATGAAACAAAGTGATTGAGAATTGTTGAGGTGATCTATGAATCCTAGATTCAATTATGGAGCGTATGTTATTCAAATATCAAAATCTCATATGCAATAACACCAGGTCAATATTTACTCTTCCTTTTGACAATTTCATTGCCACCAGTCATTAACGGATAGCTTTCCCCTTAATCTATATACCTTTTGGGCATTTATAACAACAATTTCCCACAATTCACTGACATAATTTACAAATTATATTCAATCTTAAACTTTATCATATCTGCTAACACAGCAAGACTATCCTTTATTTAGCAAGTTGGTTGAGTTTGTAACAAATATTCAACAATTAAGTTCAGTCTAATCCATTAATGAAGTTGGATTTATGCAAACACCTTAGACAAATGTTAATAAAATATTGTACGTCTAGTATGTACCATATAAACTCTGGCTCAAATTACGCGAAAGCTGTTCCTTTATGTATTGCCAAAACGTACTTTTTCCCTGCCTACTCGGTTATCTTGCCTGGTTACACAGAACACAACCAAGTGGTGGGATAGATCAGTACATAACAATGAATTATAGCACATACAAACATATCGTTTTATTTTACCCACCTGCGACCAGGGAAAAGATGGCTCTAATTCCTATTGAGACATGGTAATCAGGGCATTAATTGGCGCACTGTTGATTCATGTTTGATCATTGTCAAAAACACTCATTTGATGGTAGAGCTCATGTACGATTGTATGCTAATTAATAACTTTTTAATTCAGGCCTACATTAAAATTAAGTGGTGTGGCGTGTATGGTGTGTGTGTGTGCTTGTGCTTTAATAAAAGAGATACTTGTAACTTATACTAATGTTGTTATCAATTTTAACATAATAAATCAATACAAAGGACAGAAACTAGATAAAAATCACAATTTTATTATTCATTCGACCATTGATTGCACTGACAAAAGAGTTATTAAGACCAAAGTTAGAAATATTATTACAGAATGACGGTTTTGAGAAGGCCAATAAATGACCTTATGGTGTGTGGGTTTATCATATATAGGCCTACTATCGTTTGTTCAGAGCCAGAAGGGCATTCGTTGTGTTAAGAGTTAACATCCTTCTGGCTCTCAGCAGACCATGATTATAAATAAAAGTAATACAGAGAGTGCGAGCATACTGGAGGGAGGGCTAGAGAGAGAGAGAGAGAGAGAAAGAGAGAGAGATATGGAGAGAGAGAGAGAGAGAGAGAGAGAGAGAAAGAGTGTGAGAGAGCAGTGGCACAATACATAGGCCTACCATGGGGTCTGGAATCATTAAACTACACAAACTTGCATAAAATCACTACTCATCAATACACAATATATTATTATGTCCTTGCAGACTACTATACTACACTCTACACATTGAGATGCATTTCTAACGCACGCACCAGTAGGGTCTGAATCATACATCTACGCAGACTTGAATAAAGTACTTCTCAGCACATGACTAGTATGTTGTCAAACTGTCAGATTAGCGTCTGTGCTTGCAGACTACTATACCCATTCTATACAAGTTGGCGACTTGAATAAAGTACTTCTCAGCACACTACTAGTATGTTGTCAAACTGTCAGATTAGCGTCTGTGCTTGCAGACTACTATACCATTCTATACAAGTTGCAATGTATTTCCATATGCACTACTGGGTCTGAATCATACAACTACACAGACTTGAATAAGCACATCGCGACACATACGCATATTGATTTGTCAAACTGGCAAATCAGAGTCTGTGTTTGAAGACTACTATGCCATCGTTTACTCGTAGAACGCGAATCGTGCACAGTACATGCGAATACATGTACATTTCGTATGGGAAGTAGCAGAGAAATCATAAGTCCACGCGCATGCGCACATGGGATTTTTGCTCTCTCGAGTACGGAAAAAAAATTCGCACCCCGCCCCTTCCAGTCGCTTGTCATAATCTTGCCCATGTATGCCCAAGACAAGTTAGTGCATCTATCAACATGAATATAATATAATATCGCCATATTTGGTTAATGGTTTATTTTGTCTGACTACTAAGAAAACACGTGTATGCTTATAAAGCAACCAATACTCCGCATAATTCCTATTGTGATTAGATTAGAATGACATAAACTTTTCTCATAAAATAGTTTCGGCTAGGTATGCAAAGTTATTTTTCTCTCGATTACAAGTAATTTGGTACAAAATTCGAAGGAACATTATGAAACTACTTGATTCGATTGGATCACAGTTTAAGTCCTTGTGTGTTTCAAATAGGAAGTTCCACAACTACAATTGAGATTCAATTTGAAATCTTTTCTGCTTATAGCCATGAAAAATTTAAAATCGTTACTAACTCCTTGAACTGTTTTTTGATAAAATTCAATTTTCGAAAAAATCACAAAAATCATGTTTTTTACTTAAATTTGCGATGTTAATTAATCCCAAATTCTTTGAAATTGGTATCAAAATGTAGATAATTTAACTCTCATTCATATGACATCTAACTCATGGTGGTTTATGGTTTCCTTAAAAAATTATTCACAAAATGCTATTTTGTCATCAAAAGGGCCACTTTTTTGGTGGGGGCGCCCCCCTGGCCACACCCACCACTTAGAACATGCCAGACGGTCAATTTGTTATGTGGAGCTATGCGACCTTTACATCTGTGGACATGAAAATTGGTTTCCTTCCCAGCTAGGTTGACCCCCCCCCCCCCCTGGCTCCTGTACTATTAATTTCGTTTTTTTTTTCTTCAATTAAACGAGAAAACTGTGAAGGTATAGTCCTATGTCAATCTAAATAATGATAAATGATCATTGTCTTCTTTAATAATTGCTATAAAAATTATGTTAAAATCCCTGGAAAAAAGGCATTCAGAATGGAGAAATTGCCACCTTATCAAATAATGGAATTCACATCAACTACACAGTGTATTGTGTTTGACGGACAACACAAATTGAAACAGTAATAGAAGGAGGTGAATACCCGGTCAACCTGGATACAAGTAGGTGTGCTGATATCATATACCAGGATCTTTTTATGAATTAAACGGAATTTAATATCAGTGACAGGCGGAATTTTACAGACAAATTGTTTATACGCTGCTCTATTTCACAGTTCTGCTGAAGCATCCCTGGATGTTGAAAGGTTATTAGCGCTGATGGGTATACCCAATTATATCTTTGGCAAATCGCTCTGTTATTATCACAGCCTTTATGTATCGCTTTAATATTCAATCCCTCCATCATTCTTCACCCTGACATATCCTCTGGCTAGCAGATTAGATTTAATCTAATTTTCTAAACTAATTGTGACAAATCGCCCAATGCCTTGCGACTCTATTTAGAGACGTGAAGATATTTAGTGTCCAATCTGTCCTAGATTTGTTTCTACATCAATTTCAGCTCGTAATAACAAAGAGATTGGGGTCAGTGTTCTAGTATTACTTACTTTTTAATACTGACCACGAGGCTCGATCGCTACTGATGCAAAGCGGTCAAGTCTGTCTAGCTGGTTTGACCGCTCAATCTATCCTTTGACCAAGGAGCTCCCTGCCTTGACATCATTTCCAGATCCGAAGCCAGTCCCTCTCGGAAGAAAACCGAGGGTTGAACAACTGCATCATCCATTTTGTTCGCGGACTTTAGCAATTTGTGCTATCAGAAGTACAGAGTGTGTCAAGACAAAATTAAGAGTATTAGCTGTGTTGTCCAATGAAAAGGTGTTTGCATGCTCTCAGAATTTAAGAATTCAAGAAATACAAAATGGTATCAGTTTGACATGTTTGCGGTCTCCATTAGTATCAGATCGAACAAGGTGCTACTGCTTTAATCATCCTACCGAAAATCTGGGTATACTCATTTTTTTGTGAACAAAAAGAAAACAAATCTTAGTCACAACCTGCTTATATTTGTATGCACCATGTAGATTTACTTGGTCGTAATGGTCTGTGTATTGGATGCTAAAAGGAGACTGACCTCTTTTGAAATATGCATAACTTTAAGTGCAGGCTTACACCTCTATACCTTCCCCACCGGACTCCCCACTCACCCCACCGGACTCCCCACTCACCCCACCGGATAATAAGGCATACACGTGCGTCATCTCAATATGACGGTTTCCCAATATTATCAATTTTGAAAGAAAGAGGGGTCGTTGCAAATGGGCACACTTTACATGTGGGAGCACCGCAGCGTAGTCGTTCATCCACTTGAAAATTTCAATCTGAAGATTAAAGGTTCGAGTCCCTACACGCTGTGTATGTCCTTTCGTCATTCTATCTGCTTACATCTTTTCGTACCCAGGTGTAAAGTAGGTTGCTGGTAGGATTTTTATTTCCTTGAAACAAAAATGCAATTAATTAATAATTAATAATTATATGCCATATTAAACGGACAATAAATATTGTGGTTTCATTCCATGATATTCCGGGAAAATTCGTTCATGTGTTACGGGAAATTATATCAAGTGCACAATATACCAGCATATTTCCAATGATGGAATATATGATTATGTACAATCAGAACCTTGAAGTTAATGAAATTGAATAGGGAGTGATAATTATGCCATTATACAATCTCCGTGTGGTGATAATTATGAGTATAGTTACTCTCAGTTACATTTGTGGTGTCAACGTTCGGTCAATAGTTATTTTTGGTCAGTTTTATTAGTTATCCGTAAGTTAAGTCATCGTTATGTTATTAAGTTTCCGAGGTAGTCTGATCTCGCTGAGACTCAGTCTTGAATTAAGTAAAGAAAATAAAACGCCTACAAAACCTCATTCGACTACGATAGTTCTGATCCGAGTCATGGTGGTAATGTTGTCAAGAGGTGACTTTGCGAAACGAGTCAGTGATCAGCAGGGGGTGGGGGGGGGGGGGGGGGGGGGAGGGTGGGAGGTCGAACATCGAGCCGAGTTCATCCAAACTATGAGTCAAGTTGAGTCAAGTCAGCTCCAAAAGCTCAGTTGAATCGAATTTCTTTGACTCAGATCATTACTGTAGCTTCGACACCCAATACTATAAAGGAATCCCCACCACCATTATTTACTCCAGCGTCATTTGCCATTGACTTTCAATAGTTCTGATCGAACGATAATACTAAAGTATGTTATTCAAGCAGTCGAAAGTCTTTGTATACAATGGGGTTGAAATATAAATGTCACATTAATTTGTTTAAGGCTGAATGGAGATTGTAGAAAATTACATACGCCGCAAACGCCTGGGAATTTCGATTTAACGCTTCAGATGGCACTGCTCTATAGGAAGTTGTGGCCTTACACAATCAATCATAAATTACCAGTGGTGCATTGTAATTTGTGGTGTTTGATTAATATTAAAATACGTTACGATCTTTATACCTATAGTCTTTTTTTTATTCTACCACACTGCAACCGCATAGCAAGTACCTGACAGGAAATGTTCAGTTTGTATATACATGTATATTACCTTCAAATAAAAAGAAAGTGTGTCTCTAACCGTTTGCATTCGTACCAAAATAACTCTTATGAAAGCATCATTCTAAACAGATTGGTTCACATTTCTTTCTTGTAGAAAGTGTTTTGACAATACTTTGTTATTGGCCTCCATGAATATCTCCTCATAAACACATAGCAATGACTCAGCTTCCTTTTAGTAAGGAACAGCATACAAGGAACGGCATAATGTGCAGGTGAGTATGTAGTATACAAACACTACTGTTCATCAAGTGACCCTTCATATCAAATTTATGAAGTGAACATAAATTTATTTAATACTTATTCCTTAATATATAAACAGATAAATCCTGGTTTATAACTGTTGCTGGTTCCCTCCTATCTGGGTTGTTTATCCACTTATTGAGTACCGGACACGTTTTGCAGCATGAAAGTAACTCTTTAAAACTTAAAAAAAAAGACATATAACGAAGTATATATTTTCATGGAGGCCTTGCCTTTCATCCTCACCCCCGCAATTTTCGGAGTCACGTGATCGGTGTGGGATGCGTGTAAGGGAGGAGGACTTGGGTTGCGTTTATCTACCAAATTTTTGGCTAGAATCAGGTTTCTCAAACGTCTTTCAGGCAAATTTAGAAGTTGATAAACGCAAAGCCTTTTTTAAAGGGCTTTAGATATGGGCCTATCTAAAGACGCAAAAAGGTGTGTTTTGTATGTGACATACAGCCAGAATCACGTTTCTGAGAGATCGATAAACGCAAAGCTGTTTTGAACCTCACATACAAATAGGACCACCCACACCCACAACAAAAAGTGAGTCATTTGACACATTTAAGCATAATTTTCGTGAGTCAGGTGTAAATTGACTCATTAGTAACAACCAATGAGTCTCTATTGACTCATTTATATTTCACCAGTGTGTCAATCATGAGCTGATGCATTTGCAAAATGCTTCGACTGACTCACATGGTCGTAAAAAATGAGTCAAGATCGACATAATAGCATTTTAGAAGAAAAAAGTGAGTCAACTTGAAAGTGAGGCTGTATGCATGCGCGCGCATGCTTTCGTGACGTCATCCAAAATGCGCATTCTCGAGCCATATTTGAATTCCCGATCGACGACGCGACGTCGCCGTCTTATATCTTGGATTCAGAAGAGTTTTGACTGCAGCTAGTGAAAAATTGGTACGCATAATTATTCATATGGTTTTAAACGATGATTTTTATGACTGGATTCGTGGGCTGAATCTTCTGATTATTATACAAATGATGCATGCGTTCATTTTACGATATCCGCACTCGAGTTGATGAGGCTGTGTGTAACTTAACTATAGATTCTCACTATGAACATGACAGACAATGAAAGCGGACAAAATATACAGTTCCTCAGGAAAACAAAGGAACATCCCTTCACTGCTATTATGTAAAAATGTGTAGAACAGGTGAATATGCATGTGACACCTGTTCTACACATTTTTACATAATAGCAGTGAAGGGCTGTCCCTTTGTCTACCTGAGGAACTGTATATTTTGTCCGCTTTCATTGTCTGTCATGTTCATAGTGTCTACTGTATCGCACGAAGCCGTGTCGAATGAAAACATGCATGATCTTGCATCATTGTTTTATACAACGAAACTCCTAGATCCTTGTTATTTGATGTAAAACGAATTAATTCAAGATTGTTTCGTGACAGTATGGGTGACAAATAAATTTCAAGTTAAGGCTTAATTTAGTGCGTACAAAGTAGATTTTTCAGATTCGGGTAGCGGGACCACCGATTACATCGCTAAAATGTGATATTTTAGGATATATTTTCCATTGCAAATGTGGACAGTGACTCTGGCATGGTATGGTATGTGTGTGATAGGCCTAGGGAGTAGGGGGGGTCTATGTCATGATGCACCCACACCAAAAAGTGAGTCACCCTTACTCAAATTGATGAGTCACTGGTTTGTCCGTACAGCGAAACACTTGAAGGATCATGTGAGTCACTATGACTCGATACAAATGAGTCTTATTTATCTAAGACTCACTTGAAGTGAGTCTTAGAGACTCATTTGTATCGAGTCATAGTGACTCACATGATCCTTCAAGTGTTTCGCTGTACGGACAAACCAGTGACTCATCAATTTGAGTAAGGGTGACTCACTTTTTGTTGTGGGTGCAGGTGTTGTGTACAAGCATGTGTGTGAAGTTGACCTCCGAGAAACTGTCTGCTTCTCGGGTCAAAACAGCTGGGCAGACACAAGGCCTTTATTTTGAATCGTGAAGGGACGATAAACGCGACATCCCGCAAATCACGATCGTATAGTGGGGTATGATAGTGGGGTTCAATAGTGGGGTACGATATGTACATATCTAGTGGCAAGCCTTGATAAAAATAAAAACGGACAGAATCTGGCGTAGGCAAGACCACGGTGCAAAAGAGTCTCGGAGCTGCTTGCTTGCCTGAGCTTTATGTGATACTCGCTTGGTCTCTGATGCCTTAAAGCCCCACTGTCCTACTTGTAGCTACTTGCTCCCTCTATATAGAAAACTTCCCCAATCGGTGCCTGTTGATCCCCCATGATCCTCTTGTTAGTTGAGAGCTGAGTTAATGAGGTAGCCACCTGTCAGTGACCTCGCTGTGTGGTCTAATCCCTTCTGGCCCAGTAGTATTGACGGTCTTTAACTCTGCCCTTCTCGAAGCGGAGTTTGAGGGACCCTTTGCGAGAGCATCACAAGACAGAGCGATTCTGAAACAAAATTCTGTAGACTTTCAGCTTTGTCAAGGTGCTCCCTCACTGATGAGCGCAGTCTCCCAAAGGCAATACTATACAAATATTGACTGCTCATGAGGATGATGGTGGGAACTATCACTCCCAAGGTGGTGTTCACACCGGTCCTTCTATCACCCCCGAGGCGAAGCCGAGGGGGTGATAGAAGGGCCGGTGTGAACACCACCGAGGGAGTGGTAGTTCCCACCACCATTCGATTACAGAGCAGTCCACATTTGTTTTATATACCTCATCCTTTTTATTGATTCATGATTAGGTCTAGCTGTAGGTCTAGATCTAGCACTTAAAATCAGGAAACTAGATCAAGAGGAATTACTCACCAGAATAAGAAAAATCCAACATCAAGTCCAAGGCAAGAGTATTGAATTCTTACGCGCTGCGCGTAACCGCGCGCGATTGCGGTAACCTAGCAACTCAAAATATTTGTGTGCGCAACTAAGTCGCGGGAGGGGTTAGGGGTCCTATCCCGGGGTTTGATAGTAGCTATCAAACCCTCTGACGTAATGATACTTGATAGATCGAATTGCTCCTTGACATGTGATATAGTTTTGACCAATCAGTGAATGACAATCTATGTATGAGGTATATAACGATAACTGGCCTTGGCTATATTCTGATGTCAGTTTCATCACCAATGTGTACATGAGACGTATTGCTTTAAGAGTTTGAGCATTTGTTGTAAAAACTGGCTCTTCATAGGGTTCCCCTGGGCGATGTGTCCTGATTTCTCGAAGTATTCGTGTTCGGGGGGTTTAGGCTTATTGTTCTGTGAAGTACTTAAACGATTTCTTTTTCTCCGATTGAAGAGGGATAAATGAGGTAGTTTTTAATTGATATTTAAGGATAAAAAACACCCCCTTTTCTCACCTTTTGCACTTTCTGTTGTGTAAATTTGGGATTTAATATAATTTTTTTATAGGAAATAACTATTAACACAAAAACATAATTTTCACTTGTTAACGAACAACGATACGCCCATTTCTTTGTATCATGTTATATATTTTTCTCAATTATATTTCCTTTTTTTTTTTGGATTATTAGCATTCGATCTATTCATATCATATCTCAAGTGCTCGTTCTGTTACTCATTCAAGTTACCATGATTTGTTTGGTCAACGCCAATCTCGCAGGATCGCCTCAATGTTACGTACAACTAGTTTTGTGGACCTCAATGTTACTCGTGCATGTAAACATGGCAGAAGAAGAAAAATAAAAAGAAGATAATGAAGAATGAAGGAGAAGAGGAAGGAGAGCCAAGAGATCCAAACACTGAGTGAAACGTTATAGCTATAGATCTTATTAATCAGGAAGATTTCGTTTGAGGTCCTTGAAGTTTGTTTGCAGAAGAGAACACGTTCCTCTTAAAATGTGACAAACAAGAGCTATCTGTCGCAGCGTCAACGAGATGTGAAGTGCTTAGCTAACAAAACACTTCATTGAGAGTCACAGATCATCCCACTTAAATAACATAATTAAAGAATAAGCTGGGTTGAAAAGATCATGCGTTCGAACTCCACCATCTATTTAAAGATAAAGTTGAGTTTTCATTGGTCATGAGATTGCATTGTCAAAGAAGCGATGTGGAATCGACTGGGATTTTTTTTGTTTATCATGTAGCATATAAGTATAGATGCATATGGGACTACACAAACATGTGGCATAACAATGACGCCCAAACTTTTAAGTTGTTACATGTCATATTTAGAATATGAAGGCATTTGAAGAGCCAAGCTATTCAGGGAGCACGTTTTCTCTGATGTCCTTCCACAGTTGCATAATAACAGTTGAAATGCTCACAAATTATTGTTCTCCTCTCCCCAGAACTCAACCTTCAATTTAAAGTTTAGAAACGTCTAATGAAAATTAAACAATGCACAAATATACACATTGATATCCGAAGCGCTAAATTGCTATTAAAGGAAGTGTACCATGCACACGAGCCTTTTGGCAGGGGAGGCTTGGAATTGCACTTCCATCCTTTTGCTGGGCCCACAAAATCTTCCTTTTTAAACTAAGCCCCCCCCCCCCCCCCCAAAAAAAAAAAAAAAAAAAAAAAAAAACACTACAAACAAACAAACAAACAGAAGACTGAAAGCACTGCCTTCAACTTTCTTATGCCTACTTAAATGATCCGGATATAATCCCGGGAATATGATATTGTATTACCTGTTGTTATCAATTTCAGGTTATAAACTTTGGAAAAGCTCATCATATTACTTTTCACACCTTTCTGAACCAAACAGGCAATGGATTTTTTTTAACCTTTTAACCCTCTTAACCGAAGCGTGTTGTTTGGTGTACACTTTGACAAATTACACTTCCTTCAAATTGTACATCCTTAAATGACAATGAAAGTGTAGACTCAATGGGTGGGTCACTATGATTTGAGGTAAAACGGTTGCATGTCGATTACTAAGTAAAAAGATATAAGGAAATGGGGGAAAATATCACGACAGTACATAGTGATTCATTTGCTATTTTCTTCACCTTGTTTTCTATTCTGGGATTTTCCAGGCTCGCTAAATGCATTTGAAATGCAATAGTGGGAAGTTATTAGACTTCAATGCAATCTCCGTGATTCGATATGAGGTGACAGGATGCGGCGAAATAGTACCTGCGTGGAGGTGAGATTCTCGTTACAAATGGGGGCAAATTTAATTGTCCAGGGCTTCCGAACTGTCATTAGGTCTAGACGTTCACGCCGGGAGATTCCGCAAAGTAAGATCTAATGATGGATATTGGATATTTTCCGAAACTGCCTCAGTTGCATCATTTCCGGACATGTTGCGCTTTCGAAACGTTTGCAAGCGAAAGGAAACGTATGCAAATAACTAAGCACACTTCGTATTAACTGGGATAAACATTCCCATTGTCCCTGTCTGTAAACCCTTTTTCTTTCCCATGCCCCCTCTCCCACTCTCCTAGTCCTTACTCCACACTATTCACGGACTGTACATAAGTTCCAATCTCTGTCTTCATCTCCATCTCTCTCTACATCTTCCTGTCTTATCCTATCCACGCCCACTCCCTCATCATCCAGCCTCCTCCCTCTCTCTCTCTCTCCCCCTCTCTCTCTCTTTCTCTCTCTCTCTTTCTCTCTCTCTCCCTCTTCACTCTCCCCTCCCCTCTCTCTTCTCTCTCTTCTCTCTCTCTCTCTCTCTCTCTCTCTATCTCTCTCTCTCTCCCTCTCTTTAACAACTATCAAATCATGACCGACATTTCAACGTGGAATATTCTATAGTTTCATGAATTCATTCCTCTTAAATAGCGTTCTAAATAACGTGAATGCATCCATGAAAGTACTACCAGCCTTGATTTTTTCCAAGATAATACATGTAATAATACATACAGCTAACAACTAAATTATCAATGTTTAAGTACTTGAATAAGTGATTTGTTCCAATTTATGTGTTTTGAGAATGTGTGACATATTTAAGCTATCATTCAAAAGTATTCAGCAATAAAGGCACTTATACAGCCAGTCCATCGTTCATTCTTGAATTACAAAAACTACAAAAACTCAAAATTTGAGGTATGGATATTCAGTTTTTAACGATACAGTTAACAACTGAATATTCATACCCCACACGTTGTTCAACAAATTATCACTTAGAAAATCCTAAAATACTTTTAGCACAAAAATCAGTAAGACATCATGGACCAGATGTTTGGAACTCCTTACCAAATTCAATAAGGCATTGTTCATCTCTCTATTCTTTTAAAGCATCTCTCAAAAAAACTCTTATATCGAAGTATCTACATAACTGATTTCAACATGCAGTAGGCAATTGTCAATTTTTGGTCACATTGCAACTCAGTTTTGCATATTTTGTTTTCTATTTCGTATTCTTAATTTCCTTTATCGTAAAGGCTGTATTTGTTTCTACTCGACTATACCACACAGAGCTACGTGCACTTCCACTATTTGTTACAAACACATACAAACACGCACGCTCGCGTGCACATGCACACACATACAAACACGCACACACACACACACACACACACAATATATATATATATATATATATATATATATATATACACTTGCACAACACACTCGCCAACTCATACACAAAGATCGTTTGAACACTTTTTCATTTTAAGTTTTACCTTAAGATTTTTTTTTTTTTGAGGCCGCCATCCTTGTCAAGCTTTGCTTATGATTGCGGTCTCCTGCACTTTCCAACAGAATAGTTCGGATAATACTTTAAATTTATGATAATATGTTATGGGAATAATAAGTTTCGTTATTATATGTACATATATTATGTAAAAAACATTTTGACATGAAGAAATTATTGTTTGTTTATGTTGTATTATACCTTACATGTATATTATGTTCTTTGTTATTCAGTTATATTTTATTTGGAAAAAATGCAGCAATAAAATAAAATCAAATAAAATAAAATAAAATCAAATCAATAAATTATGTGAGTCAAGAGAACTTACAAATAACATGTAAAATAACCATGTAAAAGCAAACTGAATACATTAGATATTATCATAAAACGTTGCATGAGGGAGTGCAACTGTTTATGATGCAATCAGATCAAGGTTTGAAAGGCCAGTTCAGATAGACAATCTATTTCAAATCTCGGACGTCTGTACTGACCACTTTAATATTTTAGAATCTAGATATAATCTTACTCATATTTTGCTGAATAATCGTTTCACTGTCATCGTTATTTCTTACCTTTATTATCCACTAAATTTAGGGAAGTGGCGGAGAAACAGGGCGGGCATGAGAAGCATAACGCCCTTAACGTTATATGGGGAGGGGGCACACTTAGAGAGAAGAGAGAGAGTGTGCGACTGGAAAAAATAACGAAAAAAACAAGTATGATGACTCAATCCTTCTCCTGCATTCCTGCTCGTTCGATCCTTTCCCTTACGATTTATTCATTTCGTGAGATTGGAGCCCACTCCCCCCTCATTTGAGTTGACCCTTACTTTGCCCCGTGACTGATATAACTTAATATTATTGATTGACGTAACTACTTGATACTTTAAGCCATCTTTAACTTCACTTATTTTCAGAGTAGAATCCGCTATTTTCATGGTTTAACGAACGTCATGGGTTTCAGGATTCAGTACACATAAATGAGCATGTCATATGGAAATTATGGGTTGACCTAAATGTATTGTGCAATAAATGGCTATTTTCAACCTACATCTTTACACATATTGAAATATCCAGAAATTGAAGAATATGGGACTTAAGGAATCTTGGCACTCTCGCTTCCGTCCCCCCTAAGTGAAATTTGTGTTTAAAAATTCAGGCTTCAAGTTGATGGGTGGCTTCATTCTATGTTGCATACACGGTTACGTTTTTCCTTGTTTTTCTTTCTTTTTCATGGCCGATGTCTCGATGTGTAAAACTGTTTAGTATTATACAAAAAAACGACTTGAAACAAAATAAAATTGTGTTTGCAATGACGCTCGTCATCTGCTGAAAACTACTCTCAAGATCACTGGAATGAAACCATGGCGAATGCATTTTAAAGGGAGCATATCGTCTCCAATGGATTCAAACCTACTATTGTCAGGACTGTGGGATAAAAATAAACTGTAGTTTTCTATTTCATCCATGGTCGATCGGTAAAATCATTATCTTGTAACTGATCTACTTGATTTGGTGATGCATTGATGTCTGTTGTAGAATGTTTATGCACAATGACTCAATATCGATGTCCCATAGGACAGAAATTATGTTTTTCAGCGCAGAATTGATTGATGTTTCTCTATATACAATACAGTAGTGGCGTAACACGGTTCCAGTCATTCAGCGGGCCCTTGTAACATAAGCTGCATTAACACTGCAACCAAAAATCGTCGATTTCTCTCACATTCGGTGTTTCGACAAACACGACGAAAATCGAAATAAAAAAATCCACCTCAGGAGTGTGATATTTTTGTTAACGGCTACCGAAGTTTTATAGATTTTTGCAAAAATGATGAAAATTAAAGAGTATTAAAATCACTAGGTAAAAGAAGGACAAATAAAAAACGAATTCCCATTGACTACGTGAATAGAGTTTGTTCCTGAATCAAGACTTTGGGAAATAGTCCTGTAGAAGTTTTACAGACCCGGAAAAGTTGTTAAGTACAAGGTTTTTTTGTTGATTAGTGTTCTAGAGGGGTATTGAAGTAAATTCAGCTTGGTTGCCAGCTTGGCAACCTTGGGCAACTTTTTTTAATAGCCATATTAGCATAATCATCTTATTAGCATATGTGCTATTTGTGATAATGTTGCTAATATCAATCCAGGAAGCCTGAAAACATGGATAATACGACTTTTCAAGGGTTTTATATGACAAGGAATTCATTTATGACACCAATTTTGAATTGTCTTAAATTTCATAATTAGCATAATATGTACTATATCGACTTCATTGTCATTGTTTTAATATCTATAAAGCCTAAAAATGGTGCAATGAAACATTGTAAATCGTTTTTGAAAGATCAATCATTAATTCATAAGAAGATATTCCATGTATATGTAGTATAATTAGCCTAATTAGCATAATAATCTAATTAGCATATATTATATGCAATATGTAATAATGTTGCTAATCTCAATCCAGGCAGCCTGAAAACATGGATAATACAACTTTTCAAGGGTTTTCTATGACGAGGAATTCATTTATGACACCAGTTTTTGATTCCAAGTGATGCAATTGTCTTAAATAGCACAATGAGCATAATGAGCTAATTAGCATGTGTACAATATATGGACTTCATTGTCATTGTTTTTCTATAAAGCCTAAAAATGGTGCAATGCAACATTGTAAATCACTTTTGAAAGATTATTCATTAATTCATGAGAAGATATTCCATGTAGATGTAGTATATTATGTGCAATATGTAATGCTAATCTTAATCCAGGAAGCCTGAAAACATGGATAATATGACTTTTCCAGGAATTCTGCCACAAGCTTGAGCAACGTCGGGCTTGTACTCTCAATGGTTCTGGCTTTGGTAACATCATAGTTCGCACTATTGTATTCAACATCCCTGGCCTATGTACGTACCTGTCTCACCACATCATCAATTCCATCATTATCATCTGCTTTAACCATCTTCAGTATTTCCGACAGTCTTTCTAAATCCAATGACTGAAGCCAAACGATCAATGCGTATGATGACACCGTCATTTTCCTAGACATTTCATGAGGTTCGACAACATTGCCTTAAGACCAAGATAACCACCACATTGGACATACAATTTGTGAAGCTAAATAGAGTCCTAAATAATTGATATTCTACATATATGCTAATTAGGCTTATTAGTACAATAATTACATATTAAGCCAATTGCATTATTTAAAAATAAAAACTGGTGTCACAACTGAATCCGTCGTCATGGAAAACCCTGAAAAAGTCATATTATCCATGTTTTCAGTCTTCCTGGATTGAAGATTAGCAACATTATTACATATGGCACATACTATGCTAATTAAATGATTATGCTAATTAGGCTAATTATACTACATATACATGGAATATCTTCTCATGAATTAATGATTAATCTTTCAAAAGTGATTTACAATGTTGCATTGCACCATTTTTAGGCTTTATAGATAAACAATGACAATGAAGTCCATATATTGTACATATTATGCTAATTATGATATTTAAGACAATTGTATTATTTTAGAAATAAAAATTGGTGTCATAAATGAATTCCTTGTCATATAAAACCCATGAAAATTCGTATTATCCATGTTTTCAGGCTTTCGGGATTGGGATTAGTAACATTATCACAAATAGCACATATGCTAATAAGATGATTATGCTAATATGGCTATTAAAAAAGTTGCCCAAGGTTGCCAAGCTGGCAACCAAGCTGAATTTACTTCAATACCCCTCTAGAACACTAATCAACAATAAAACCTTGTACTTATCAACTTTTCCAGGTCATGTACATGGTATATGATACCGTCTACTGGACTAAAATAGAAAATGCAGTAGTCAATAGCATCACGAAATGAAAAGATGAAGACGGGATCTTTCGTTACTCGATTCCTTTTTTTCGTTTTCGGGTATACATGTAGTAGTTGTCTCATCAGGGGAATTTGAAAAAATACGCTTCTATTGGCGTTTCTTTCTACGTTATCACTTTGAATCTTTTTCTCCAAAGCGACAGGGTGACGTCTTAGAAATTAAAAACAAGGTTTCAACAGTTCTAAAGCCTTGTCTTTATAGTTTGATTGCGAAATGACACGACAAAAATGCGGCAATTAAGAACATTATATTAGTCAATCTTATGCACTTTCTGGGAGGTTGCTCAAAATGCCCCATTGCTTTGATTAATTAAAGCCATTGAGTCAACGCTGTAGTTTGTAGTGATGATCCCTTTCTCTCTCTCTCTCTCTCTCTCCGGCTGTCTGTCTGTCTCCCTCTCCCCAATAACACTGTACTTCAAAGGAAAGCCCAGTTCAAGAAATCTAATGGAGTATTACAATCTGTTTGTCTTATCTAACCCAAATCAGCTTCTGAGGTAAAGTTCTCGAGGCGTGCGGGAAATTTAAATTCGGAGATTTTGAGGTTCCTAAAATGTTAATCCTTCAACCTTTGCGTAGATTTTTAAGATTTACATTTTTTTTTCGTTTCTGAAAGGCAGCCTTACTCTGAAAATCTGGTCGAATTCTTCGTCTTTCCTTTTGTCGTTTGTTTCTTTTTTTTCTGGCCAGGCACTTTTATTTCTTCACATTGTCGTCACAGGTTGATAACTATCTTTCTCTCTCCTCTTTCTCACTCACTCACTCCTTCCTCCCTTCTCCTGCACCCCCACGGTATGTCTCTCTTAACACTTCATCATTCTCATCAACTCTCTCTTTCAATGGATATTTCTTATCGTTAATATTTAACAACTCACTCTCCCCTTCCTATATAAACAAACGAAGAGCGACATCAATGCATTTTTAATTTCAAGAGATATGACTTACTGTAGGATAAATGCATGACTTTGAGAGTTAAAATCACTGTTTGACGAACATATCGTTGACAATATTACGTCAAAAGAAATGTATGAACCATATCGTTAACATACAATGTTTCTACTACGTCATCCTTCCACACAGGTATTAAAAAAAATGAGAAAGCTAACATATTATGTTCACCTTAATAATAACTTAACCTTCCCTTGCGTGGTATTAGCAATTCTCACAATCAAGCCCTTCTTGCGGGCACATTATGTATACGTCATCACAACATTATGTCAACGTCATAATTACGCGACAAAGTAATGTTTTGCGAATGTTGCATCTTTGACCGCTAATGACGTCCACTCACCATGTCATCATGGGCATCGAGGTCCGAGTCGTTATTATGATGTCCGTCTTCGGTGCCCTTCAACCATAAGTTCACTTCCCGATTACGCACTCAACCACAATTGCATGCAATGCCGTGAAGTTCTTTTTTTCCCGTCGAGTCTGCCGTCCGCCCTTGAGACCGGCTCGTATAAACAACCGCGACGGAGAACCGATCTCCGCAAAAACATGGTTTCTGACGCAGTAGCAAGTCTGATATTGTTTTTACTCTCTAGGAGAATGCCAAGATGACATTTATTCTTTATCCATCGTCATCATACAGCATCTTTACGCATCATATCCTCTTCACACTAAGGAGTATCCTAGCCTACATTTTCAGAAAAAAACGATCTGATATTGCAATTTTCTTTTCGCGCATGATTATGAGGTATTTCCTGTATACCCCCTTCACATACACGGATTTTTCTTACGAGTCCTTACGGATCGCACGAATTCACGGATCTTTCACGGATCCTTACGACTTGGCCACTTTTACGATCGATTTAAGAGTTGTTACGAATTATTACGAGCTATTTACGGTTTGTTACGGATTATTACTAGTTATTAAGATATACTTACGGCAGAATTTCACGATTTGTTACGAGTTGGCACGGATAACTACGAGCAACTTAAGTGTTAGTAACGACCTGTTAACGTGTTGTTACGAATAGTTACGAGTTAGTTACGAGTATTTACGGGTTCTTACGAATTTTAACCAAAAAATAACAACTGAAAACGAAGTGTTCAAATTTGCAGCTTTTATACCTTTCCCCCAAGACGTAAACGATACGTTAGAATACTTGAAGTATACGTATATATTTGTAAGGTACTCGTAACTACACGCAAAGTGCTCGCAATAACTCGTAACAATCCGTAAAGCCATTGTAACACGACCCGAATGAAATCGTAAACAACACGTAAGCACTCGTAATAATCCAGAAATAATCCGTAAATAATCCGTAAATAATCCGTAAGTAATCCGTAAATAATCCGTAAACAAATCGTAAACCAACCAAAACAAGTCGTTAGAGAAATCTGTACGAGTCATTTACGTATTCTTGCAGAGCAGTTTACGGATGGTAACGTGTTGATGCGAGCGGTTTACGATACTTACGGATTGTTACGACCTAATTACGAGTTATTTACGGACAAATAAATCCGTGGACAATCGTTAAGCAGGGCTCCCACTTAGCCGAGTTGTATTAGCGAGTTATGGCGAGGTGTGGTGAGTTGCCTCAAAGAGGCACTCGCAATAACTCGCAAACAATTCGGTATGGCTTAGCGTAACTCTTTACAACATTCCACGACTCTCCTCGAAGTTGCGAGCAGTTCCAAAATTTTGAACATGTTCAAAAAAATTCCCCGATTCGTTGTAATTCGAGGTGAACTCGCCTACACTCGTAATATACACGTATTACTTGTAACAAGCTCGCGCTGCACTCTTCATAAGGTGGCGAGTTGCTACGAGTATATTACGAATGTTAAGCAAGTTTGTCTCGAGCTACAACGAATCAGCGAAAATTTTGAACATGTTCAAAATTTTCACTGATTCGTTGTTACTCGAGGTGAATTCGTTGTTACTCGAGGTGAACTCGCTTACACTCGTAATATACTCGCATTACTCGTAACAAGCTTGCGCTGCACTCTTCATAAGGTGGCTAGTCGCTACGAGTTATGAAGAGTGCAGCTCGAACTTGTTACGAGTAATGCGAGAATATTACGAGTGTAGGCGAGTTCTCCTCGAATTACAACGAATCGGGGAAAATTTGTGAAAATGTTCAAAATTTTGGAACTGCTCGCGACTTCGAGGAGAGTTTTGGAATGTTGTAAAGAGTTACGCTAAGCCATACCGAATTGTTCGCGAGTTATTGCGAGTGCCTCTTTGAGGCCACTCACCACAACTCGCCATAACTCGCTAATACAACTCGGCTAAGTGGGAGCCCTGCTTTAAGAAGATTTTTGACATGTCAGAAAATTTGCCTCTCCTTTCACGGATTCTTACGATTATCTGCGAGTTGTTGCGAGTTGTGACGAGCTATTGACGGATACCAGCGAGTTATTTACGGATGCTTGATATTGACTACGAGTTGGCGATCCGTAAGGACTCGTAAGGAAAATCCGTGTATGTGAAGGGGGTATAACCTTTAACTTGTCATTCATAGTCGGATTATGTTCCCTATTCTCTACATATTTTCTTCTTCGATCCTGCTTACTTTCGTTCTTTTCTAACGGAAGTTCGATGATTAAATGTCTTTTTAACTAGCCTTCTTTTAAAAGGCTGTTTACTTTCTCTCAATCTTTATTAATACAAAATTACTCTACGATATGAAGGGCTAATGTTTAACAAACTCACCTTTATGAATATGCTCCTTTTTCCCTTTTCTAAATTCAGAAATTTCAAGTTTAGTATTCTTTTTTGAAGACCATTACAGTCGATATACTTGAAAAGACCAAACGTGACACTGAGAGCATAGGATGTTAATTTGAGAATGATTATCAGACACGTTGTATCCAAAATAATTGATGCTTTAATGGGGCTTTAAAAAAGAGCCTCCACAAAAGAAATGGCGTCGTACACTTTTGTTAAGAATTGAAGATTAAGGTGAGTGCCGGAAACGTGCTAATGTCATGGTCATTTTTTTTTTTTTTTTAATTTATTTATTTATTTTTATTTTTTTTTTATTTATTTTTATTTTTTTTTGGGGGGGGGGTAATATTTCAAACTCATTTTTCTAGGATGATGAAATACTATGTCCATCAGGAGTGTAAATAAAACCTTCGAAAAGGGGTGGGGACGAAATGCCATTCATCGGATTTATTCCTTTGGCTGCCAGTTTAAATCTGGATTATTGTATTAACCTTGAATTCCTCTTTGTGAAATAAATCTAGTGTTCTATAAATTGAATAAATTGCGTCTGTTAACAGCAGAGTATGGGAATCAAGGGTAGGTCTATCTAGACAGACTATTCAGGAACTTAACTCTTCTTATTTATTTATCGCACGAAAGGTTGTGAAATTCTCTCGACACTTCTTTCATTCACATGTCCGACAGTTATATTTAGTGCTCAAATATATTGATGTCAAAATAGATTATCGAGTTAGCTTGACTGGCGATGTATAGAAGTTGGAAAGAAATACACGTCGAGAAGATAAACTGTAATTTGATCTGACAAGCAAATGGGTTGTGTTGTCATGGTAACAACGTTCTATTTGATACAAAACTTGATTGACATGACAAATTCCCTGGATTCTTGTTTTGTGTCATGTTTACGAGGTATTGTCAGAATGTTATCTAAACTTATAGCAAAAGTGTAAAACAAATCGGGAAAATACCTTCTTTAAATTTAACAAAATGTGGTTTTACATTAATTATTCACGGAATAAATGTCCACTCGTCTAATGCTAGCCAATATTTTATTGAGAAAAGTCCTTTCAAATTCACTAAACAACACATTTTTTCGTGAAATATGTTAATAGTAAGTTCAACAGAGATATATTTCTACCCCCCTAAGAAAATATAAAAAAGCAGAAGAAAGAAAAAGAAAGACCTTGAATCAGACCACGCTTGAACTATTGATTCTCATTGGCAATCAACTGCCACATGGGCAAACTTGACACTTCAACAGCAAATACAGACGGTATGAGTATGTGGTACTTCATCAATTATTGTCGACGTATGGAATTCAGCACGTAAACACGATACATTAATTTTAACCAATTTAAAGCCAAAGTGCATTTAATCATAAGATTGTGTTCCTCCACTTTGCGAAACACGCACAGCAGTCAGAGCTGTATTCATGTGCTTTATCATCATTATTGCCTCTCTTATGACCAACGATTGCCATAATCATTTCACAATATTTCCCTCACGTTTTCACCTGCGCGGGAAGCACAAGAGAATACAGTTTTAACGCCTGCTATTCCTTCATTTCTTAGAGTAATAAACATTCACTAACTGTCAACAAAGATCAAAGCCAAGTCTAAATCTTTCGCACGAAAGAAAATCGATAGATACCATAGTTATGCTGGCTGTGAAATCTATATTTATCGCAATTGAGAATTTTGACGAATGGTAACCCCAGCAATGAGGTATATTGACAAGTATAATAATGACTGACGTTAGGAAATGCCTACCGTAGACGATTAGCAAAACATCTTGAGTTATTATGATTGTATAGGCATGCAACCAAGAGGAAAATTGTAAATGCTCATGATTGCTTTTACTACACTGTATTTTCAAAGCTTTGTCCTACATTCAAATGAACTTTTAAATACTGCTTTTACCCGCAATTTTCTATGAAGTTAATATTTTGATCATTAGGGGGTGTAATTTGCTAGGCGACTGATGATGATTTGTGCAGAGCACGGAAATCTTTGTTGATAGTCTAAAGTTAAGTGCAGGAAATTTTATAAAGATAGTATAGTAAGGACAGTGAAATTGTATTTGCAATTTTTTAGCTAGATTATGGTGTAATGTCTCTTTATTTGTTATCTATTCCCCCCCATCATTTTTAATTTAAGAATAGTATTAATGGAAATGACAACCAAGAGTTTATCATGATTGATTAACGAGTTATCGTTCATATTACTTGTATTTGATATGGCTCTTAATATCTTTAGTTCATGTAGTTCGTTGAAGATAAGTGGCTTCTTATGCATTTTTTTAAAAGTAATGATTGTTTAAGATGCCTTTTGTCATGACCAAAATGACAACCAAGAAAAGGTATTTCTATTAGGGCCTACGTCAACTATTCAGATACATACAGGTTATGATATCTCAGGATAAATTATAATTTCATTTCCAGACTTAGTTTTGACTTTGACTCTTTGAACCAAAAATTACAAGGAAATATCAGTGGACAGTCATTGTATGGCCGTAATATGGGCCTTATCATGTCGTGTAGACCATGACATTGGATACGGTGGAAGTGCCATTGTCATGCCCTTGACTCCCATTTGATTCGATATTAGGGTCTAGAAGGCTTTGATCACACCTTGGATACCGCGTTTTAATGATGATATCGTCATCCACACTTTTGCATTGAGTGCGTGCGCGTGTGTGCGTGTGTGATTGTGTGTGTGAATGTGTGCGTGTGTTTGTGTGGGTAACTGCGTGTGTGTGTGTACGTGTGGGTTCGTGTGTGTGTGCGTGTGTGCGTGGGTATGCGCGCGTGTGCGTGTGTGTGTGTGTGTGCTTCGGAGGGGATTTGGTCTTATGAAAACTTATCATATTCGATGCAGAATGGTTATAAAAAGGAAAGAGAAACTGTTGATGACACATGAATTGTCCAACCTTCAACACACAAGCCCATATAATGATAAACGTTGGATATCTCTGCATAAAGTGAATATGTGCAGTAGCTAATAAGCATAACACATTATTTTCATCAGCTCATGAATTTTCCAGCCTTGAACGCTTAAAAACGAAATGCCGTTAATTCGAATTTATAGCTTTATTTAAATGTACTTTTTTTAGGTCTGGAGCTGAAGCCATGTTGACGAAATATCCAAGAGACCAATGATCCGAGACCAAAATATTAGGCTACCTCTACTTGTAATTTTTCCCATGGGCCCTCGGTCTCAAGGGAACCCCCGTTCTACCCTCTGTCACGCGCATTACAGTCAACTACCGATCTACAAGAATTCATAGCACATGTTACTACACAGTTGTCTGTTAATAAATAATGATAGTGGTATTCCAGGGTAGAGTGTGAAAGCCACGTATCATTGATGTAAAGGGTGGCAACTGCGAGCCAATTTATGATGCAAAGTTTAGTGCATGTTGGGAATAAAAGTGACATATTAGACGTCTGTTTACAACGTGATTAAAGTTGCCCCGACCTACATGTAGATATTAGTGTAGTATGACATGTCACCTCAGTTAAGATGATTATCGCGGTTTACGAAGCGATTTATATTTTCTGAACTCATCCCCGAATAGGAAAACGAAGAACCTGTAAGGAATGGCGGGCTATTATGATTCAACAACATTAATTAATTAATTAATGCGAATTTCTTGACATGCTCTGTACATGTATATGGCACAGCTCGTGAAATTTGATTTCAGTTATATTATTCTCTTAAAAATGCTAAACATTCTCAATTTTTGTCTCCGAAATCGTATCCATGTCTATAAGATTGACCAGAGTTTTCAACTTTTTCACAATCACGGTACCCTTTTGAGATATAAACAATTTCGCGTCACCCTCCCAATTTCATTACACAAAATCCATTTTCCATCACTCTGGTACACGTCAAGTGCCATGTACACATGAACGGATACATTTTGTTTCAAAATTTTGCAAGGGAGTGAAGCGAGCTGGCCAAAAAAAGATGAAGACATTTTAGTATGGTAATTTTTTTATTTTGTAAACAAAAGACACTAGATAAGATACGATATTTTGTATGCGGGCACCTCGCTGCCTAATACTGGAATACCAAGATAATATATCCAGTTACATTAATGCTCGAATATAAGTATATTCGGGCATCTCGTTGTCCAGGATCATCCTGTTTCTAAATGTTCTGAGCGAGTGAAGTGAATGAGCGTGGTAAAATGGTAATTTCAAGATTGAAAATATAAAATATAATCGGGCACCAATTACTGCCCGAATGTGAGGATATTCGGGCAACTCGCTGTCAAAAGAGATATCCTGGGACCGCTTGGCCTAAGTATGTGGCTGTTCAGTCACTTCACTAGCTGAAATAATACTGTTTCTACATGTTACGAGCGAGCGAGGCGAGCGAGGAAAAAGACACTTAATTGCCTTTACAATGCTATTTCTTCATGAAAATACATGACGGTTTCTAGTATTTTGTTTTCACGAGATCGGCGTTTAATTCCCATAATGGATCCAAAAATAGATGTTTAATTTATTTTTCTCGCGGCACCCCAGTTGAAAACGATGGACTAGACAGTAAATGATCATGGTCAAAGCTATATCTTTCGCACACGAAGTGTAATGTGCTGACATATGCTTGCGTCAGCAACTGGCGCGGTCTGTACTGCACCATGTGAGAGTTACATCGTACACACCAAAAAGCAAAATAAACAGGTAAAACGCCATGGAAATGACGCATTATTTGCAATTTATTTGGAAATTGTTCGTTGCCCAACGGGAACAGAAAGTCGGGAACAAAATATATTATAACAGGGAGGTCAATAGTATAAGGCCTACCAGGCAAACTCCGTCGTCCATATAAAAAACGTCCTTTCACAATCAGACTGACAAACAAATCTCGTTTGACATGCCATCTTCAAGTAATTACATTAATCTCACACGAAAATTCCACTAGATTTTCCGCAGGTGAAAGAAAATGTAACGTGACATTGGCAAATCGCATACCAATTGATCAGTAATTGCATTATCGCTCTCAGTTTCATTCGCGCCTTTCCTTTGTCTCGGTTTTCTGATATTAAAAGAATGATCCGTCAATTGATTGCACAGGAATAGTATGATTATGTTTGCCAAATAGGCAAGAAAGCTTTATTGGTTAGCGTAATGCCTGAGGAGGAAGTTTTCTTTTTCATGCTGAGGCAAATAAATGCTCACCTTTTTTCTATTCAGCCCTTGTTTATTGTTGATTCGAAGAGTCCAACCTTTAGATTCGATTGACGTATGACGCGTGCTTGACAAAGTTAACACAACCATCATTCAAATGATGAGGACAAAATAACACCTCCGAACATATGCATGTCAAAAAAGCAGGTCCCTCACAACTTGTATCTCTCTCTTCTATTCATCTTTTGTAATCTCTCTCTCTCTCTCTCTCTCTCTCTCTCTCTCTCTCTCTATCTCGCCCTTCATTCCCCATCATTCCCTCCCTAAAATTCTTGTATCGTCCTCTCTCAGTCTCACCGTTTCTTAATTTCTGTCTTCTCTTCTACCCTTTCTCCATATCTATTGTTGTTTCTCCTATCACATCTCACTTCTAAGTTTCCTGCAATCAAGTTTTTAGTGTTATAGTAGTCTCACCTTCCATTGCTCTCCACTTACACGCTCACACTATCTTCTCTTCAAAAATCCCTTATATGATTATAGGATGGATGATTCTGTTAAATGCAGGGAGAAGAAGGGGGCGGGGCGGGGCGGGGCGGGGCGCAAGTCAAACATAATCTCAGAGGAGGAAAATATAAGTCAAACTAAAGGGTTTTCATATTTGCAGATGCCTTTATAGTCCAAAATCGATAAAAAAACGAGAAAAAAAAAGGTCGTATAACACTCTGACAAGCAAGGAAAAGGAGGGTTATCACATTTTCAGATTTTTTTTCTTATAAAAAGGGGCTGTGCGTGCCCCTGTACTCCCTACGGGTCTGCATCTGCATCTGTAAACGAGTACTGAAAAAGACCTTCACATTCCCGAATAATAGTGTGTGAAGAAAGGCGAGAGACTATTGGTGCGAATTGTCAGTAAGCTGATACTAATTTCGCTAAATCAGACCCTCTGAAGCAGAAACTAGTCAATACCCAATTGAATTCAAGTTGCACTTAATATACTGCGAATGGGAGTAATTAACAGTGGCGAACCTTCTGTTTGTCGTTCTCTCCTATCACTAGAGACGTTGAACCGTCAGCAAGATGGAGCTGTGGGTGAGAGGGCGTGCAACATCGCTCAGAATGATGTAGGCCTATAGCTAAATTCTACTTTAAAGAAAATTGATCGACGCCCCTGCTTGCCAAAGACAAACATAAAAGAAGTTCTTAGAATCTGCAATTCATTCTATGCCACAGTTAAAGACAAAGGACATGGTTTTACTAAAAATAGAAAAAAAGAACACATTGCTTTCAAAATGGGCGGAAGATTTATATACGTGGGGACGATGAAAATCTCTCGAAAGTATTAATCTGTCTAACATGATAAATTATTTTAGAGAGAGAGAGGTGGGGGGGGGGGGGGGTAAGGGGCGGTAACACTTATTTGAACGAAGATGGTGGGTGGTTGTAGCGAAACTAGCAATTAGATAACCACTAGGAATGAGATACACCGTCTACGGTGGGGTGAGGGGGGAATACCCATGGGCTCGTATTCTGCGAAAATTCTGTCCTGATGCTTGGCTTAAGCTTTCTTTCAAACTCAGGTTCAACAAAAGGCGGCTAGTTTAAGGTTAAAGTTTTCCTTTATTAACAGTGACTTTAGACCCAGCGATGTGTTTAACTGCATTATAAGAATATTGACCATGGACTTCAGGAAAGAGAAATTAAGAGAGATAAAAGTGGAGAGGCTATTCCTATACCACAGGCGCAGAGCTCAAGTAGTAGGGATCATCTCTGTGAGGTTACCTCATTTCGACGGCAGAGGTAGGAACATGGTGCAGGAAAGAAAAGTGACGTTTGACATTCTAAATTACATTCAATAATAGGTGTGTGTTTTAAGCATTCGCACGTATTCTTTTTTGAAGCCGACGAACTTTGGGCTAGGTACTTCGAGGTAGTCCGAAAGTATCATGGAGAGCCCTATGTACAAATTACCTTAAGTCTATAACAGAATGATGATACAAAAGAAAAATTATTTTTAAAGTGATCCGGTAAATTTGTTTCAGATTCTGAAACAAAATCCTGGATTTAGCTCATGTTGCAATGATAATTATAAACATTTAGATCATTCAGGAACCCCATGACTTTTACAAGCCGATCGCCTGCGTGATTTTCAAGACATTTATGATTGGAAATCGAAACCAAATTTTGCGGTTTCCTAACGGTTTTCATAACGCTATAGTCTATTGGGGAGAACGAGTATGGTAAAATCGGTCACTCAAAGATCTTTACTTTTTTGAGGCATTTCTTGATCATTTTGAAGCGCGATTTTGTTAGGGCTTCAATATTACACCATATTACAGACACTGATAACACGTAGGGCCGTGCATCTCAGATTTAACATTGTTAAACGATGCCTTTAAAGGGAAACTCACCCAAAATAATAAGTTAGATAAGCTGTAGGACGACATTATAAATGTTCACTATCATTATTATTATTATTATTTATTCCTGCCTATTGTAGTATTGATGTACAATATTCCTCACGAAAATTTACTGGAGATCTTATGACTAAATTAAGAAATTAAGCTTAATTTGCTTACTACTTTGTGTAAGGTCTATATAATGGTAGGAGTTAGAGTAATCCTTACAAAATTAAGGGCTCAATACTTGGCCATCCAAAAGTCCATGGGCCAAGCTTAGGTTTACTTTATGCCGCTTCCGAAATATGGGGCCCTTGAGTTAAGGAGTGCGTCCACACGATGGCTAACATCGCCTCTATTGACAAGTAATACCAGACTACAGAACAGTCACAAACATGTCATTCAACCAACATTAAGAAAATAAAGTGCTTTGGGAAAAGTACACGTCTTCGGAGACCTTCTTTTATTAAAAAACGACATGAATCAATATAAAATACGTCTCAGAGAAGTGCATGTGGGTGTGGGGCGGGGGCACTTTCCTTGAAACTGGGTAGGTTTCCGCAGGACCATAATGAAGACGGACAAAATGTTATCAAAAGTAATATTTTCCTTGTTTTAGTATAAAAAGGGTACTAGTGCTTAAATATATTTAATTGATTCTGTGTGCCTGGGGGATTTCTCTTTTTTCTGAGTGTTATGTTTTTGTAAAGCACTTAATAGAGGAAAGAAGACTAAAAATATCGGCAAATTAATAACAAAATAAAGAGAGATGGAGGGAGGGAGATAAAAACAAATAGGAAGAGAGCGGGAGGGAGAAAGGGATAGAGGGGTAACTAAAGTTCAATTTTCTTTAGTTCTTCTTGTGCTCTAAATATGCTGGAAGGATTTTCTTTCTTAACCTCCCTCCCCTTACAAAATAACTATATAAATCCGTCAGTCTTTTTTAGAGAAAAGAACAGAGGACAGTAGCACGCACGACAACGTGAGTGAAAGTAAATTGATATTGCATCCAGGGATACCGCCCTCACAACATCATATCACATTATTATCCGCGTGTAACTATTCATACATTGCATTTCCCCCAATACATGTACTTACATAATTATGTCGGACAAGTGCGTGCGCCCCTATACCCGAACTATCTGTGCACGTGACCTAGTCTTGTATAGGTGCGAGATGTTCGTATATCAGCCCTTGAAGGGGAAGAAAATTTCATTTTAAATCAATCGATCTTCTCTCCACTCTCGACCATACATGCAGTCTAAAGCCTTTCACATGGCCCTATTTACCTCATCAATATAATAATTCGGCCGCTGGCGTTTGAAGGGTTGCAATTAAGTTCCCCTGTATCCGTTCATGATGCTCCTGTGGGGGAGAGAAAAAAAAGCCTCATAAAATGTAGTTCTGATTCAGATCACTGGATTGGGAAATGGTTCGATTTTTGTCGTATTGAATTTTTAGACGAGCAGCTGGCATATTCTCAGGTAAAGGCAAAAGGAAGTTTTTTCATCATACACGTAAATAGTTTTTATGTTAGATTTTTTTGTTGGATCACTCTATGCTTGACAAGGTACATTGTTCTGGAGGTCAAACAGCAATGCTTTTAAAATTGCATTAGAAAATAATCACATAAAAATGGCAATGTTCCCTTAATGGCAAGGTTCCTCAATATTAAAAAAAAAGGTATTTCATACCCAAAATGAGCGCTAGTCCTGATATTTCGTTGGTAACAATAGGTGAAATATTTACCTTACCGAAGCGACATGAATCCGTCAAAATATAAACACCGTTAACATGATTAAAGCACGTCGGTGAATAGGAATACAGCATTAGTCTCCATTGCAGAGTTTGTTCTCCCATCAACAAAAATTTTTAAAAACTTCCCCTGTAAGCTCTTACCCACCCCCGTATTGGTATCATTTTATTTGGTTAATACACTTAGGACCTCAGACGTCAATTGTGAACACCCTCAAAATATTGTATATTAAGCAAAAGGAGTCACAAATATCAGTTATATCAAATCTATTGTTTTAAACTTCTGAAACCTTTCGGTTAACAATTATTATGGAAATATGTGCTGATATATCAACATCACAAATATAATTTTAATTGCAAGACCTGAAAAAAAATCAACTATAAACTAATTATGTCATAGTAATCTCCGTACCCCTTATCTCTAAATTTACGGTAAAGGTTAAAACTATCTCGTGAAGAAGGTATGGATTTTTGTTCTCTAATGTTGACATTGAAAGCAGTCCAAACAAAATATTGTCCTTTCTTGATGTAGAACAGGTGAGCTTTATCGAATTTATATGCTTGATAATTATGACAGATGATAACTATTTGCATTAACTCACCACTATGATAATAATAACTATAGCGTGGTATTCTCCCAAATGAAGCTGGATTAAAGGCTCATATTCAATTAAGATGATTTCTGTCAGCTAATCATCTTTGGCCTAAAATATTTGATAGAATCATATGACCAGCATCATCATCCCTTTTACTGTTAGATGAATTTCAATTTGTTTTTCTTAAGAGTCAATCTGTCTAGAAACGAAATTGGAATGCAATTAGATTTCGAAAACGATTATAAGGACAATCTTTTTCAAATGTCGCTGTTGACAGGAACCATAACATATGAATTATGTATAGAAACTCAAATAATTCGATACTGCCTTGATAAACTGTTGCCCAATGTGTATAGATAAGGCTACTTGGATACCACTGAATGATACTATTTTGGTTGCAGAGAGAGCTACGCCCCACTTTGCTGAATTATCGAACGAGCAGGATAGTATTTCTTGCATACCCCTCATATTTAAATCTTTGAATTTTGATTAGAAAAAAAATAATAGAAAATTCACGTGAAGAAATGACACAAAGACACAAAGACACAATCACCTTTGGCCCTTTTCATGTCGTAGGGGCAGCCCAAGCACTGATTTCTGCAACCCCAATCACTAGGCAGGCAGGAAGCAAGTGACATCATTTCGTCTCGTCACTTTTCTATTTTTTTTATTTATTTATTCATACTCTTTTGTCAGGGTAGCCCATTAATGGTCTTCCATAGGGTCCTGAATAATTATGAACACATCTTCATCAAAAAGGATAACGTTTATACACACAGAGAAATAAAAGGTGTTCTTGGGGGGTAAAACGAAATTTGAAAAATAGGGCGCCCCACGGGGAGTAAAACACGGAAATACGCAAGGGTGTACAGAAAAGTCATTTGAGGGGTGTAATTTTACACCCTATTTGAGTCAGACGAGCTCTAATTGGTCAATTTATTGTAACAAATCAGGGCTTTGATATTGGGAGGTTAAGTACTTTTCACAGCAATAATAGAGGATTTTTTTTAAACGGGCGAGCACGTCGACCCTTTAGGTTTTGCTCGAGTCTCTCACGTCACAAATTCGAAAAATATTGAAATAGTTGCTATTTTTGTATAGAAATGTGCCTTATCAGGTTAAGTGCTCTCGATCAATCAATGAGCATGAAGTTAGCATGGTGATGAAGATTAAATGAATATATAATCCAAACACGCAAAAATTTCGAAAATCAACCTAAGGCAATTTAAAGGGAGTGGATCGCCAGTTTCCATGTGCAGAAGGCCATAATTCGCTGACACCAGACTTGGTGGAAATACCATTAATGGGGGTACAAATTTGCACACAGCAAACCCGTAGTCCAGTCAAGAATTACTCCCTAATCTCTCGGAGAGCTCGAGAGTCTTCGGGCAAATCAAAGCATTACATAAGGTCCAATGGTCATAAAACTCAAGGCTAACCCTGGTGATTGACAACACCTGTTATTGGGTAAACACCCGAACGGTGTCGAATTCCCCATGAGAGCCGACTACTCAGTGACTTTAATTTTCCATGTCCATCAGACCATACTAAAATGTTGACCTTTACAATGACATATGGTGTGATCCGAACATTATTTCTATGTGACATTCAATAGGATATTGAAATTGCCCGTGAATTGAGTTCTCGAATGTTTTCGTGATCATGTTCTACTGTATTTTCACTTAATTATCATCCTGTTTGAAGTACATGCGAATATTACTGATGACTCAAGATGTACGGGTTTGAGATAACGTTTGTCGAAAAAGACCAAACAAACAAAAAACTTGCTGCATCTTTATCAAAAACCGAGTACTGTTATCATGGGTGATCTTGAAAACAAGACGTAAGAGGGGCGCTATACATAGTGTGTAAAAAAGGGTAGGACAAGAGGAGAACAGATATTCCTTAAGGCCAAATGTTATCGAGTCGGTCTTTCATTGTCGAAGTGGGGACAGTCCCCATTTGTGGGTTAATTACCGAACCTGTAATGTGTCATTCAACAGACGGCTCAGACGATAAGCTATATTATATCACGTCAAATGCATTTTCATTCTATTACTTGCAGATGTAAAATGAAATTTCCAACTAGATTATACATGTATTACATTTCTTCAAGCTTTATACCTCAGCAACAGATACGATTATATTTGGCACAGCCGGCTTTTATCAACTCCGCGGATACTTTGATGTTTATGATTAGTAAATCTTCGTATTATTTCCGTCCTAGGGCAGTATAAGAATATGATGGTGTCTTTCTTTTTCACGTTTGATCTTTGGGGGTTGGCGGCAATTCAGTGTAATATTTCCGCTATTCATCTATTTAAAGAAATGCGATATTTTAAGTCCCTAGTTTTTGCTCTGCTGAACAATATAAATGAATAAACATATCTATTATATAATATTATCTAGTCCTTCACCTCCCGTTTTTGTGTATATATGCGAGCCGATTCGGTGTTATCATCACGCTTTTTTGGTCGTCCCCATTGCAAATTGTTAACGGAGAGTATATTGGTCTAGGCTATTACTCCAAATTATGATTGAGTTTGCTGGAAGCCACTTGGACATTGTTTCATCCCTTCAGTTAATCAACAACCTTCTGGTTCTCAAAATTCGATAGGTTTCTTTATCACTATAATGATGTACGAATATCACCCGAAAATGTTGTGGTGTAATCAACAGCAGCTACAAAAGTGGCCAAGTTACAGCCACCGCATTATATATATTTCTAAATATAGACATTTCAATTACTTTGTATACATGGATTAGTTTCATATCATAATGATAGAAAGTTATTTCACTTGTAACGTCATTATTTTGAGAGTATCCATCATATTCAGGATTTCACATTAACTCCCACACTTTAATTTCAGAATATTACTACTTTTTCCTTTTTTCTCTCCCCCGATTCCCTGTTTCGTTAAGCGTGATACATGTACATACTCAAGCACGATTCAGGATATCGACAAAGGATTACAAAAATATTCTATATCTTTGGTGTCAAATAAGGCTCGTTCAGATATGTCACGGTCAATCGCCGCAAAAAAAAAATAGGCCGCGAGTTTTTACGTGTAAATGAATATCAGCTTAAAGAGAAGGTTGAGTTCTGGGAAGAGGTGAAAAATTATTTGTGAGCATTACTCATTCTTATTATGCAAGTGTGGAAGAACATCAGTTAAGACATGTTCCCTGAAAATCATGGCTCTTCAAATGCCTTCATATTCTAAATATGCATGTAACATCGTAAAAATCGGGGGGCCGGCTTTTTACGCCACATGTTCGTGTAGTCCCATATACATCTTTCTGTGCAAGTGTTTGTAACTTTACCAAGACTTGGCCAAATTTCTTATCATTTTGATGATTCCAGAACCTTGCAATACACACAAATTCTTATATGCTAGATGATCAACCTTTTCTGGTCGGTTCCACACCGTTTCTTTCACAATGCAATCGCATGACCAGAACTCAACTTCATCTTTAAAGGTCCTAGGCGTAAGCGCTTAGCTCTGTATTATGAGATACAGAAATGCGGAGCGTGCTGCACGTTCTGTCACAATCTTTTCGCTACGGATTGACAACCTAGATTCCCACATTGTTTGAGGTATAAAAGGCTAAAGACACATTGTAAGTGTAACAAGAGTCAACTATGGCAGTGCACTGTTGGTCAATGTGTCAATCAAAGCGGACAAAGAGTTAATATCCCATTATGCCTACCACACATAGAATGCCAAGTGCAGTACTCGGAATTATCACTTTTTTCTTCCATTATTATAAAGATATTAGAACACTATAACAATATTGTGGCCGAAAACGTGTTTTAAAGCTCAAGGAATGCCGTGAATCTGTTTCTTCTTTGACTGCATTATCCATCATGTCTGTCAACGTGTTGTTGGCGTTGATGAAGAAACACCAAAGGGTGGTTATTTCTTTCAGAATAGGTCCCTCTGTCGGCGTTTTAAATGTGTCAAACAAGGAATGCCAGAGGTCGATCAGAAGACCACGTTTCGTATTCGAGAGAGAGAGAAAAAGCTAAATTACCAGAACATGTCAGTCCATGTAATTATTTGCGGCATCTGCGCGTCTGCTTTAAGAACGTGATTGAATATGTTAACCTGCTTTCGGCTCGCTTTACCGAACATGGATGCACCTGCACAGTGTATACCTAAACATGGCTACAGGTCGTTTCGGCCTCGTCCGGTAACCGAACGAATCGAGTCCGAATGAGTAACTCAAAAATGTGTGTCAAGAGTGGGAGTAATGGCGTAAGTAAGATGGAGGGGCTTGGGGCGGGGTGGGGGAGGAGGTGAGAGGGTTGGTTTTAGTTTTCTTGAGGCAGATACAAACTTCATGTCTACGGTAGACGATATGACAAGAGAGAGAGAGATAATGAGAACGGAGGAGCAGAAAGAGAGAAAGAGATTTAGATATATAGATAAAGAGAGACAGAGTGTGTGTTTATGTGTGTGTGTATGTGCATGCGTTAGAAATAGTGAGAGAGAGAGAGAGGGGAAGAGGAGAGAGAATGGGTGGAGGAAGGGGATCTAGGCGGGGGATGCGGGGGAGGGGGATGGTGGGAGATGATAGAGCGAGAGGGATAGTAAGGGGTAGAGAGAGACAAAGGACAGGATACAGAAAAGACAACAAGGGTGTCATATGCACCGATAACTCTGTCGGGGCAAGAGAGAATTAGAGCAGGGGGCAGACTACAGAGAGAGTGAGAGGTAGGGAGGGTAATTAAAGTTCTACTTTGGAAAAGACAGGCTCTCTGCCTTGGAGGGGTAGGAAAGACAGTAGGTAAAGTTAATCACGGAAGAGAGTAGAGAGGGTTGATCATAATGAAACACCGTGGGGAGCAATAATGAGAATATATACAATGGCGCCACGCCATTTTCATCTTTCCCCCTTGAACTAGGCGTCCAATGACCCGTAATCGTTAAAAATTGACATTAACGACATGCAACCACGTCACGTTCAACAATGCAATGACGCCAACTTATGAATAATGACACACAATAATCGAATAAGAAATTATATTGTTTCCAGCTCATTAACCCTTGTCTTGAATACTTCCTCCCCAAGAATCTCACCATTCCTGTTAGAAAATGTCATGTAAAATCCTCTCCCTATACAATACACCCCTCCGGCGTCATTTATTACCTCCAAAATAGCATAATTCGATTATGGTATAAGAAGATGATCTTGGTTCATGGGGAAACGACCCACATTATTGCCGAGTATTGCGGTGAAACAGTCACGTATACGCCTGACGATGCGGTCTTATTTTCCGATAAAAATGTATAGTTTTCGACACCCACTTTTTCATTCATCATGTATAATGATGATAAAGAATTTAAAGGTAGACGCGAATGTCTGAGAAAAGTTTACAGGCTTATGCACCACGTCTGATCGAGTAGGTTTAGAAATGAAATAAGGCAAATGCACAGGAACGACTATTACCGGAAATAATGTTTTACAAATGCCTTGTTTATTTTCACGATGATCAATTAAAACACTGAGCTGGAAATTATCTTAAACATTTTGTTCATATATTCATACGGGTAAAATAAATACCCTGAATATCAACTTCAGTCTACCTTTTTTTTTTACTCAACCTTTTACTTATGATTGAAACAGTGCTTAATTCATGCATGCATTATTATAGAAATACGACGAATATTGAAGAAGTTGTGTACTAAAGTACCTAAACTCACACGACCTACATTTTTTATCCCCGATTAGACTCGAATACAGTGAGTCGAACGTCATAAAGGGAAAGGATTGAAGACAAACAAGACTTAAACATGATTAAAAAGATAAAACAGAATTAATGCAACGGACTAATGGTGGAAATCATTGATCAAGAACTAGTTCGTCATGTATCAGATTTGTAATGCAGGTGTGCTTATCAGGCCCCATGCTTATTTGTGTTCTTCATAAAGTACATTCATGAATACATGTGAACGGCAGAGAGGGATTTGGGGATGCATGTGTTGGCGAAGATGTTTTGTTGATTAATGAAGCAAGGTGAAGAAGGTCATGATGTATACGTATTGGGAAAACGAACAAAGAGAGAGAGAGAGAGAGAGAGAGAGAGAGAGAGAGAGAGACCCACGTAAATGTACATAGATGATACAAACATAGAGGCAATGGATAGATCAGCCGGAAAACAAACATTCAAAGATACTATTAGACTTTAGGAGTAGTAATATCAGTAACAAAACACGAAATGTATAACAAACAATGAGAGGATAACCACAATTAAAGAAGAATCATAATTTTTATAGAATTAAGATTAGTTTTATTAGACAGGCGAAAATATAGTAGAAACTGGAAAGAGAGAACAGAAGACAACGCAACTGAATAGTCAAGAGCTCGAAAGCGAAAAACCACATATACAGTCCACAAAACTGATATTTTGTTTCTGCGGTGTAGCCTAATAGTCAAAGAAGGAGCAATTCAATACCAAGCTATTCCTAAGTTTTCAAGAGCATTGAACAATACTGCAATGACTGATGTGTCAAAAATAAAATGTTTCTTTTTCCTTACTCGAGTTATCGAGTTTGATCTCGACGACTTTAGATAACAATGCATGGGTGATGGGCTGTTGGGGAGATGAAAGGAGGAAGAGGAGGAAGATCCAAAAAAAATGTGCACCTATCTATGTACACTATGAGTCGTGACATTTTTTTGAGAACCAGATGAGTTTACACTGAAAATTAGCCTTTTTTTACAAGATATTCGAAATTCATATGCTTTTTAACCAATTTCGAACATCATCGTTTGAAATTTAATGCAAAGCCGTTTGCTCTAAACTGATGTATGACTTAAAAGTGCGTTCTACAATAAACTATAGGGTAGAGAGGATGAGAGGGGGGGGGGGGTTCGAAGGAATTGTAATAAAAGGTAAAGCCAAAAGTGAGGGGCCGGGAGGAATGCAGTGAACTTTTAGCCACAATATTTCAAAGCCCAGATAAGTCATACATATTTGATCTCCTAATTACTCGGCGTAATGCCAAAAGGCGCGCCGAACTGAAGATATGGCTGACCAAGACTGTTAAAGGTCCCATGTCCCATTTGCAGGCCCCAAAAATGAAAAAGTAAATTTCCAACGGCATATGAAAGACAATACTAATTTAGGACTTCCATCAAAACGTAAGGGCTTGAAAATGGCATTTAGTTGGGAAATAACGACCATTAGATATGTCGAATCGACTTAAGTGATTGCAGTCACCTAAATAATAGTTTGATTTGCAGACTTTGTGCTGCACAAAGATTCAATCAGTTTAATTTTGGCCATTAAAAGTAGTGGGTTATTGATGTAGACAAATGCTCATTTACCATTTACATCTCATTTTATGTATGTTATTACCAAAGAAAAAAAGGTAAACGGGTTTATTTGCATTATTCAAATACTAATTCTAGGACACTGCTAATGTTTTTATTTCACAGATAGGACATGCATGACAATTTGATAATTCCTGCAAGGTTCTACAGAATTTGATGTTGGCGGCAAAAAGGACATAGTATCTTTACAAGATTGATGATTAACAAAAAAAGAAGCACGACTGATTCTCTAGGTAAACTGAAAAAAGGAAAAGAAAAGAGAAATTAGGTCGGGTGATTCTTTGTAAAATTGTGAAGGTCTAATTTGTTTTTCTTAGGAATGGCGGTTGGTCATCCATAGCAGCGTATATACGCTTTCGTGTATGACGAACCCCCGGCGTTTGACAAGGGAGAGAGAGAGAAAGAGAGAGAGAACGAGAGCAAGACTTAATATATTCGCTTTAATAACACAGTCACTTGGGCACACGCCAAGAGTGTGATAGAACGCCATCAAGTTCATAGAGTATAGAAGAAGTTTTTCTTTTCCGTAGTAAGTGCATTTCATTTTTTAGCAAACAATATGGAGTGAGATTTTTTGGCACGAATGTATCTTTCAGTAGGAAAGAATATAAACACCAAGGATGAATTATATCATTGGTATGCACTTGGTCAGTCCCGCAGTCCATATATTTGCCTTTTAACGGAGGGGGGGGGGGGGGGGGGTGGCATACGCCGGTTCAATCATATCTTGGATACGCCCGTGCTAGCTCATCATGTAAATTATCCATTACTGCAACTTTTCGATGGTATACTGCCCTTGTATTTTAACCGGGATTTCTTTCATCATTTTTTCCCGTTTTAGTGTGTTAATTTACATCAGTAACAACATCAAAGCCATTGACCGAAAGGAGCCTAAGGACAATTTGTGCCCTTGCCGCTAATTTCCAAGTAAAATTCTCTCTTTTCACCTTGACCTTTCAATCTATAATCTACTTTTATGAATTAATGATCTCTTTCACTATCTCTGTCCCTCTCTTCTTTTCTCTCGCTCTCTCTCTTTCTCTCTCTCTCTCTGTGGCTGAACTTCGTTAACGAATATTTTGGAAGATTGTTTTGATATCATGGATTATTGAAAATAAACGTAATATTTTGTTTTGCTTTTAGAAGTTGGGAAAAGAAGTTCTATTCATGTGCAATGTGGGCTCAGTGGGGCTTTAAGACGATTCGTAGGGTGTTCGTTGTGTATTGAGATGGGAATAAGAAAAAAGTCTGCAAGTAAAAGTCTGGAAATTGCCTCGACTGCTATTCACGTCTATATATAATTAGTCATATCTGCCACTCATGAGCGATTTAATCAATCCAGTGCAGTGATGTTTCGTCTGTATTAACAGCTGACTATTGTCAATATTAAAATATAAATTAAGTGCGAGCAAACATCACGGACTTGCTTCACACCTAAGTCCACACAAATGATTATCTAATTCTTAAGAATAATTGTATGAAATTAGTGTTGAATAAACCCACCGCTCATTATTTCAAAGTACCGTTTTTTATTTTCATATGAGAATAAACATACGTTACGGATTGTGGATTGACGTTACGGTGCTTTCACTGCAAGAATAAAATTTTCGATTTTGGTAATTGCTGGACTGGTAGGATATTACACCGGTCTGTTTGATGGATGAACGTTTCTCAATGTAGAATCTCTCATCACGGGCAATTTGTTGTCTAGCCTCAAGAACGGCTCTTGTGAAGATGGTTTTCACACGCCATTTGGAGGGATTTTCCGCATTTTCTTGCCTTGCGAACATTAATGAATCGTTGATACCCTAGCTTATTTCCTACGTTGCTAGGCAACGGAATTAGATGCAGAAATAGACACCCCGCAAACATTGTTAAAACCCTTCTGGCTCTCAGCAAACGATACCATGTTTGTATAAATTATGAAAGTTTATTATTGCATGTAATACCAATTCAAAACAATGTTCTGTATCAAATGTGGACAATAAAACTTGGATCTTGAATCTTGAACTAGAATAAGTATCGTGTAATCAAGTTTAATATACATTTTAACGCACACCCACACGCACGCGCACACGCACAAATACACACGCACGCATACTTCCTAACGCACTCCCCTTCCCTCCCACACACACCCTTGTCAAATCGCCTCGATACGTACATACGCCAGCCAGGAGGTGCAACGCAATTGCGCTTATTATATCCGCTCGTTTTGTCGTAGTGAGAGGACATGCTTAGGTAGGTGTAAAGCTCTAATGTGGCGCCAAGTAAAAACAAGACTCCCTTTACGTAACTGCAATTTTCCGTCCTAATCAAATGTCCTTTCTATGCCTACAAGCATGCATATGCAGTGACGTTTCCACGGTCTAGCTTGCCATACGGGAGATGGATTAACAGCGGCCAGTCGGATGCCCCCTGCCTAGAGCTTGGATCATTTGTCTATCGATGCCAATCGGAGGGTGAAAAATCTTAGTTCTAGATTCTGGTTTAATATTGTAAATGGTCACTAGCCGTGTAAAACAAAAAACTGATAACGTTGAAAGCACTTCAGCTTACTAGAAAGAGAGAGAGGGAGGGAGGGAGGGAGGGAGAGAGAGAGAGAGAGAGAGAGGGAGGGAGGGAGAGAGAGAGAGAGAGAGAGAGAGAGAGAATATGGAGATAGCCCCTCGAAAGTACTTTGAAAAAGCACTTGTCAAAAAGTAATTCAATATTTTAAAGAAGCAGGATTGGATCAATTATAAGTACCAGCTATTCGCAAGACAATTTGAATGGAAGGGGGAGATTGGGTCGAAATTGCCAGAAAAGACAATTTTCTAACAAGTCAACAATATATATTATATGTATATAGATAAATATATATTATTATTATTATTACTTTAACAATTTCAGGCATGTAGAGACTTGTCGTCAAATTTACAGAGCTAAAGAAACATTTTTTTTTGTAATCCAAACATCCACACAATAATATATTAAAGGAAAATATCATACCTTTTATAATTTTGTTGCGATTTGCTGAAAACGTTTTGGAAGTTCCAATTTGCTGACCGAATATTGAGAAGTGGGCATCACTTACTTCAACAACAAAAATTGAATTATTTTCAAATAACTGTATTGGAAGAAACTCCTCCCCTTTGATATAATGTTCCCTAAGTCGCGTGTGACCGTTCTGTGAAACATGTTTAGGTAGAGCTTCTTATCGTCAAAAGAATGAAATCATTATCTGTATAATAATACCAGATGCATCGATAAGTATTACTGACATTTATGGTCTAATTTCTAAATTATTACGACACTTACCTTGGCATATTAGATGGAGAATTTTTAAATTCTCTTCCTTGGTAATATACATGAAGCTTAGTCTATGCAGGGAAAAGGGAGGAAAACAGAGTAGTACCTCGAAAAACCTAGTGATTCAATTTTCCAAGCATATTGTTATGACATATGTGGCATATGCTTCATAGATCGTCAAATGCGATTAAACAGATCTCTTTACAGGTAACTCTATTAATTAGGTCTTTAATCTAGAGCAAATACTGCGGAATCCGTATGGTTTAAATCATTTTTTCCAACAAAATGTTATAGTTCGTACATGTAGCTTGTTTATTTCTATGATTGTAGCGTATTAACGCGAAGTGATTGAGTCCGCTGGTAATTTGCTTAATTGGCACTTATATCCGCTTGGATGTGCAGGCATGACGCGGTGTCGGTTTTCTAAACTAGGTCCCTAACAATGCTATTTTAATGGCCTAACGATATTAAATGTAGTCAATTTAATAGTCAAAGCTTACTTTAAAGGCAAAAAATGACCGCTTTTGCTGGTAAACTTGCTTTTTTCACAACAACAAGAGTGTGAGCATTCAGTATTCAAAGGCGCACTTCGTTCCACGAACTTTCGTGAAAACATACACCCTTATTCATGAAAAGTCGGATGTGTAAAATACACCCCTTTTTAAAATATCGCCAAAGTGTTGAGTCCAGTTTCTCCGACATTTTCTGAAAAACCTACAGCAAATCTACGAAAAATCGCGTCTATACCCGGAACGATATAATACGAGATAAATAATCACAGGAGTACATGTACGTAAAAAGGCTAACGATTGACACTTCGTCACTATTTGATTGTACGGACATGTTTTCACAAAAGTACATGCCAGAAAAACCGCCCTATACCATCGAACATTTTTGAATAAATTGTGTGATTATTGGCATTCATTTTACTCGAAATTTCGTCATTATTCTGGGCGAATGTTTTCACGAAGTTTAATGTAACCCGACAACCGGAACCGACGCGAAGACCCGATGGAGGTTAGTAAGCCAGCGTTAGCTGTAAGTAGCCTTATCTGTGATAACCATATACTACTGAATAAGCAATGTCAAGATTATTCTCATCTCAATGAAAACAATTTAGTGACACTTTTTAAAATCATAATTTCTCCAATTACATGACAAACGAGTTTGTAATAATTTGTATTGCCATCTGCTAATTAATCCAAATCATTGAACGAGACGATTTTGGGAAAAATAATGTGTGAAGTATACACTCTGGGAATGTAAGTCCCCCCTCAGTTCTTTCTCCATATGTTCTATTGTCAAATTCTTTCTCAGTTCCTTTAATGTTCCGCATGGTTCTTGCTGTCATGACAAATGGCTCTTTATTTGACGTCATTTGGAATATTAAAAATGAACATGGAACACCGTTGCACATGTCGCTTCAAATCCGCCCTATGGGCCGTAGTTTTATTTTCGTTTATTGAACTATTTTATTTTCTTTTGTTTCGAATGGGCAAATGGAGTTTGCATTCAAGTGTCTGATTGTTTTTATTTTGATAAAATGTATAATTCATACAGAACTCCTACAGTTAATAATAATGGATATAATTTCATGTCGGTTAATTGAAACGGTAGACGCATATGTAAATTTAACAAACATTCATAATGAACTGACGCAACGAATCAGCTGTTTAATGATCAATAATCAATGCAACTGCCAATAATACCTAGAGTATATATGTACATGACAGAAAAGCTTGTTACGTCGGCATTGATAATTAGGTTAGTTACCTTTACTCGACAAAAATAAATGAAAATGTTGTCAGGCATTTTTAGCATCGGGGTTGCATCCTTGACTCCCATTACAAACCTCTTGTTGCAGGCTGCCTGCACAATAAGATGGAGTGGGAAGGGAAAATATCTCCAAGTGAATCTTCTGAATGGTGACGATTTCTAATTACAAGCTACATGTCGGTGATGAAGCGTTTTTAACATGTCATTTATAGCATCGTTCGGACATGACGCAAAACATCGTCCTTAAGGAAAAGATAAAACTGAAGAAAAGATGAAAAGGTGAAGACGAAGAAGAACTAGAACAAGAAAAGGCAGAAGAAGCAAAGTGAATGGTTAGGAGGAGAAGGAGGAGAAGGAGGGGGGGGGGGGAGGAGGAGGAGGAGAAGACGAAGGAGGAGAAGAAGAAGAAGAAGAACGAGTGGAACCCACCGCAGCAAAAAATGGAAAAGAAAAAAAGGAATATCAAATCACTCTCTTTCTCTCGCTCTCTCCCTCTCTCCCATCCCCTCCTTTTTTAGTTTTTTTTCTTAATTATGTTCTTTTGTATATTTAAAGCATGGACCTACCATTCATTCGTAACCCCAAATCAATGTACCTTCATTTGCTGAGGCTAATTGTCATTCTTTTTTCTTCATTTCCCTCATTATACCCGGTTTTGCCGCGGCATGTGTAAGCAGGTCTTATATAAGTGCCATCTTCGGACACCCAGACAAGTTTCTTTACAGAAATTAGCATTTTGCAATTATTCTCCACATTCCTCAAATCCCTCCATCCGTCATCCGATCCAACGTTTTGACTAAGCGTGAATATGGTATCTAGTACATGCTTTTTTCATTTTTGTATGCTGCAAATGTTCATTGCTTACTTCCGACAGTGGTGTATTTTAGTTCAATGCACTTGCATAAAGGGGGAGTTTGGTTCATGTGAATTTCGAGTGCCTCTGAAAAGGCGAGGGCTGTGGGGGGGGGGGGGGGGGGGCTCAAATTGTCTTCAAGTCACTCTCATCTTAGACCTACTTCGTCCATGCTCTCATACTCCTTACACTTTAATTTTTAGATCAGGGGGGGGGGGGGGTGGGGGGGGGGTGTGTGGCATGGCTCTATGAAATATCATATTATTCATCCAGATTCGATATACATGTATATATTGTGGATATGCCAAATGTTAACAGCTTTCATATATCGTGTACCTGATTAGCTCTAATATTATTGGAATACAAAGTTTTGAGTAAGGTCATATTGAAGTCATTCGTACTATACCCTTTTTATTCTTTCAAGTAGAACCAGGGCACAGGAAGGCGTGGTAAACATCCAATTTTCATCATAATACTTTCTTTTAATAAACTGATAACACGTCACAATTAATTTTAGCTTGCATTAGAGGTAAACACACATAATATCAGAATGAAACGATCGAACAGGGCGTACAAGAAATTCATTGATTTATCAATTTATCACACATGAGAGATGACAAAACAATTCTTTGTTGACTGACTGTATGATATTCACATTATATTGAGAATTGTTTGTCACGTCGCATTATATCATCTCTTTCCACGTCACCCGTTCACGTACATATTGCTTCATTGATTTTAATCTCAATGTTCCCTTGACTGGGTTTCCATATTTGTTCTTTTTCAAGACATCCGTTCATCTCAAGAGCCTGCTCAATAGTCTGCGAGGTGAAAATAAAGCACGAAATATTTTGGCATTTTCTACATTATGTTCTTGCTTTAATGTACAATGTGAAAAGTACGCTTATTTTTATGCAGCCTTTTTCAAGTTTATTGCAAGTTACCCCCCCTTAAGAAAACGATCCTTAAAAGCATGTCGAGTAGTAATAATTAGTAAAGTATTCATATCTTATAAAATAAATTGCCTTGAATAACACACGTATCTTACTTTCTCAATCCATGCAATATTTAAACGATCAATTTCAGGATGTACAAGAAGTATACAGACATGAAATAAATGAATACGTGATAAATTAAATGTCACTGGACAATATACGCCTTCATGGTTGATAATGAAATATGTTTTATCCTTTGCATTGTCTTTGGCCAATTTTGTTTGTTCTGTAGCTTTGCGATGTGATGTCACAATGATATCTGAAATTGTTAAAATTCTGATGACATTAGCCAGAGTGGGTCAGATCTAGCGCTGGCTAGTAATAAATAAATTTAGTACAGAAATTAAAGTGAAAAGTTCTTACATAGGCTTTACGGCCATGATGAGAGTGAGAGAGAGAGAGAGAGAGAGAGAGAGGGGGAGGAGAGGGGGAGGGAGAGAGGGAGAAAGAGAGAGAGAGAGAGAGAGAGAGAGGGAGGAGAGGGGGAGGGAGAGAGGGAGAAAGAGAGGCGGGCGAAATAAGTCAAAAGGCGCTCTCAGACTTGATATAAAGGTCGGCACTTGTTCACGACTTTAGGGTTAGGGCACTTGTTCGAAATTGAGGGTTAAGAAACGGGTTTTCGATGACGCTTCGAGATTATTAGTTCATCCACGTCACCGATGTTAACAACCATCCTTTTTTCCCCGACGTGGCGTACCTGACTAAAAGGGCACATTAAAGGGGCAATGATGTTGCCATGGTGATGACAGGACTCCCTGATCGTTTATCCGTAATACTTGGCTCGGCTGTTGAATGTCCATGATCGTATATCGATTTTGTATCTCGGTATTGTATGCAATGCATGGAATGGAATGGAATGTTCTCCGGAGTGACATTTTTGATACTCTTATCTTAAAGGGATTATTGGAAGCCTCATGAATACGATCCGTCATTTCTCCTGCGACATTACCTGCGCTAATGAAGCCTATGAAAACTTTTCAGTGCATGCACCATTAACTTACAGCACTATTCGCTCTGTTTAGCTTGCATTTACCGTTTATGCGATGTCGTTCTCGCAGGGCGTGTCAAAGACCGCACCAGACACTGACGCAGTCCTTCTACACGCGATCCGTCATTGCGACTGCGATATTACCTGCGCTAATCAAGCCTATATGAAGACTATCAGTGTTTGAGCCATTAACGTATAGCAATATTCGCTCTGTTTAGCTTACATTTACTGTTTATGCGATGTCATTCTCGTAGGGCGCGTCAAAGATCGCACCAGACACTGACGCAGTCCTTCTACATGCGAGCCGTCATTGCGACTGCGATATTACCTGCGCTAATCAGGCCTATGGAAACAATCAGTGTTTGAGCCATTAACGTAAAGCACTTTTCGCTCTGTTTAGTTTGCAATCACCGAATATACGTTTCATTCTCACAAGGTGCCTCAAGAACAGCACCAGACACTGACGCAGTCCTTCTGCACGCGAACCGTCGTTGTGACTGCGATATTCCCTGCGCTTATCAAGCCTATAGAGACAATTAGTGTATGAGCCAGTATTAACCTATTGCAATATTCGCTCTATTTAGTTTTCATTCACCCCTATACGTTTCATTCTCACAATGTGCCTCAAGAACAGGACCAGACACTGACGCAGGCCTTCCACACACGAGCCGTCATTGCGACTGCGATATTACCTGCGCTAATCAAGCCTATGGAAACAATCAGTGGTTGGGCCATGAACGTATAGCAACATTTGCTCTGTTTAGTTTGCATTCACCCCTATACGTTCGATTCTCACAAAGTGCGTCAATAACAGCACCGGGCACTAACGCAGTCCTGCGTCAACAAAAGAAGGCCTCGTGAAACCTGCATGATATATAGACCATTGATTAATCGTTAATGCATTGGATCGGGCTTATAAAGAAGGATAGTCTCTGTTTGAACTTACTCTTTTTTTAGACTTAATTAGTTCTGCACCTGATGACCTAATCTTTGCTTAAAAGTGAGCAACCTTCGTATTGGTAACCTTTAGAAATTGTACATCCTGATCACATAACGAGATTTATAAATTCATCATTATTCACTTTTTATAATGACACCTTATTTTTGTTTAAAAGTAACACTTCCCGGCAATCAAAATATGATTTATTTATTCAGAGAGAAAAACAAAATGTCAAAAGTTTGTCTTTTAATAGCAGATATGTCTTGTCATTTTCTATGTAAAAAAAAAACAAAATTTGAAGGGATATGTCCTGTATATCATACATGATATGGAAGTATTCATTATTCATTCAAATTTGTGGGTATTTGTGATCATTAAAATACGATCGGCACCAGTGCATACGTGCCCATGGGGAAAACATAATATGTTTGACACAGAAAGACAAAATACAAATGTTCAAATTTCGGAAATTACACCATGAAACTTACGAGCTGTATTCTTCTACTGTCACTTGCAGCATTTCGTTTGAATAATCATCGTTGAAGATAGTATCATGTTATAGTGATCCGTGCTAAAATAAAGTCGGACATCGCTAACTCGAAGGTAATTGAAGGAGACATCGAACGTCTGCCAAGGCTACCAATGCATTAAACTGAAAGAAGGAAATCGTTTGTGTTCTCGGTATAAACTGTTAATAACAAGATTAGATATCTAGTGTTACACATCAATTTCTTCACCCTCTTTGCAATTGCTGCAAATTAATTTTGATAGATGGTAGACAATGCGAATCTGAAGTAAATTGTTCGGCTATCCCATTTAATGGGAGAACATTTCATTTATCAAACCTTTGCCCTATCTTTCTAAATATTTGTCTTGTTAGTCAAGTTAGAACATAAATATGATGCTATACTGAAAGCCTATGCATTGAAAAGAGGCTACCGTAACCATTTAAATTCAAACAATGAATTTATTAATGAAAGTGGTGGGTATGGGATAATTAAAAAGAAACCCTAATCGCTAAAGGAAAACAAACAAATTTGACATAGATAGTAGAATGTCACGTTACATTTCAAAAAACGGAAGTGTTTAATCCATATAAAAAAGATCGAGGAGTGACCACATTTTTTTCTTCAAAATAGTAGATTAACAAAGGTAGATTAATAAAGGTTAGATCTAGCATTTAAAAACAATTTCATCTGACGTTTGCAAAAATGATCACTATTCTGCCCTTTTAAATGACTTTCTAACATTTTAGTTTTCAGAGTGGATAGGGTTCTCAGTACACAACAATTAATATGATACACAGAATACCTGAACATCTCATTTAAATGAAGAAAACAAAAATGGGAATTGACAGGAAAAGGATATGAAATCATAAACTAAAAACAGCCAGTAGCAAAAGTGAAGTCATCGAACAAACATATGAAAGTGTTGCGGGGGTGGCGATAAGGCATATTATGTCATCAGGGATATGTCGCCACATGATCCTCGTGGGATGTGAAAGGCGAGCTTTATAACTACAAATGTCATAATAAGTCATAGCTCTTCATCTATCATGCACTCATTTAATGGCATTGTCTTATTGTTATTCATAATCGGTTGTTCATTCCAGAAGTCATTCTCGTAGACGGATGCTTCTTTGGTAAGTGTGATTGCTTATTCCACGAAAAACATAATATTTTTCAGTCAAATCGGATCCAATGCAGGGATTGTTTATAAGACCTTTTACATTTCCCCCACGCTTGTTTGAACAAAGATTTTTCTACTTACCGTTATACTTATAAATCCACGTCACACCTATCTTGTATGTTTAGGATTTGTTGAGAAAATGAGGAGGTGCCCATGACAAACAAAGCTGTTTGACAAACTTTCGCCCAACCATCCGACCATGGAGTTGAAACTCCATGAAACTTTCACCGGCGCGCATCCATAGAAAGCGTCTTGTTTTCATTTTGCCAATAGCACTGTACAAATCATCTGGTCGTAATTATGTCTGGCAAATTTGCTTTATCAACATTAATCGATAATGACATTTTTCAACACGCGAGCCCTGGTTTCCTATGTGTTGAGAACATAATGTACACTTGGGTGGCTGACAAACAGACATACGATCAATGATCAATTTGTTCAATGTCGTCTACTAGATCATTTTCTAAATCTATATTTGTTCTGTTATTACCACACCGTTTCCTAACTCAGTAATCAGTACTATGATCTTTTTACCATGTGTAAGTTTTGATAACATTTATCACGATTCGTTGGTTATCGTCCTATCATTCTTTCCCTTAAGAATATTTTTTGATCTCAAAGCTCGGGCAATAATATGCTCTAATTTCCTTGTTTTAAGACCCCCCCCAACAAAACCAAGCAATAGTGAATAATAATAATAACGGTATGACCAACATCACTAAGGGAAGGTTAGTGCTTACGCGATCAGATGAAGGTCAAAAGATCAAGGTGGCTTAGGTTTAAAAATTCCCAACCCTAAATGTCCATATATAGTTTTCAGAATATTAAAAAGGCAATCTATCATCATCGTTCGATCTTTTTTTGTTCTCACTCTTTATATATTTTTTCAGATCGCCTTACCTCGTCATTTTCCTCCATATTTGTCTGTGATGGACACTTTGTATTTCTCAACCATCAAATTTTCTACGCCTGCAGATTCAATGCTGTTAGAAATTAGGAATTTTGGCAAGGTTTTGACGGAATAATTTCAGGAAATTAAGCAGACGCCGACCCATATCGATGTTTGAAATCCGAGACTTTGGTCGGCGGGAAAAAGAAGCCAACGTCATACATATTTATAAGTCTGTGAATCCTCTAAATACACTAGCTTATGGTTAAAAAAAGAAAAAACATTTTAGACTCAGACATGTATAATGAAGGCGTCTCAATGCAGAAAGCGAAGAAAGAAAGACATAGTGTTTAATAACCAGAAGTAGAGATAATAAATGGACATGAAATCTTTTAAATCAGAACCACTCACATGTCTAGCTGTTGATGTAGCTTCCATTAAAATATTCAAATGAAAAATACACCAATTATTGTAAACAATTATGCAAAAGCCTAAGTTCGTTTTACATTAATTTCGAGAAAATGAAGAATTGGACAAGGTTCAAATGTTGTATTTGGAAACCAAGAAACTCCATCGTTATATCAATGATGAAGCATTCAGTAAAATGTCTTCTCCTCATCAGGCAATTAAAGGCAACTGCTTCTGTCATAGATACACTCAGAAAAGCATTTTTCACCAAATCAAAAACAAAAATTAAAGCCAAAGAAAAGCGCAAAGCAGACATATTAATAATGATAAAAAGTCTATTAACATTATCTTGAAAGATCACCGTTTAGCTTGGCCGAACGTTCTTTGAACTTACGATTCATCGATCTAAAGGTATAACTAATTTGAAGACAAACATTTCTGAGATAGCCTGGGGTTGCAGACAAAAAATCAAATAAGATATAATAATCTGCCTACACGTTAAATCACATCCGGAGTAGCTCCCCTTCGGGTGTCATGCTGAAACTTTGCAGTAATAGGACGGCTTTAAATGTCAGCAAACAATTACAACACACTTTAATGCACCTAAAATTTCCAGTTCATTGGAAGTGCATGTTGCTCTGTAATAAACCCTTCCCAGTTTTTCAGTTTTTGTTCATAATGTAATTAGATTACTAGTATTCAGCCAGTACCCAACTTTCCCTTTAAGTGCATACCGTTATTAGTGGAGAAAATTGATGCAGCGTATGTTTAAATTTTATTATACTTTTAATGATATGTTTAATGTATCCCCTGTGAATAGAAATATAATTTATTCATAGGAAGATTACAAAACATTCCGGGCAACATTTAACTTCAAATGATGTATCTGCGTGACGGTTTGATCAACAAGCGTTCTATTGTGTTAGAGGTGAGTGCGGGCAAATATTAATATTCATGAGCCAGTTCGTCTCAGTCAAGCTGATTGGCTAGCTTCCCCTTCTCACATGATCACCTCGCCAAACTCTTTCAGAGCACCGCACTCATACACACACAATACGCAGGGAGACCGCCGCGCAAAGCATACAGGCTAATTCGTGTGTATCGCATCACTTTCGCTCATACCGCCTCTTCAATAACAGAGCGCATGTGTGATGCGTGTGTGCGTGGACTGGCATAGCGGACTCGTCGCTGTATTATGGCGCCTCGCCAGCTCATACCGCGTAGCCACTCTTGCTTCTGAAAAGGGTTTACTTTCTACCAAAGACAGTTTGCTTGCATTACGGGACGTACTTCTGGATCTAGAATCTCCACAATATAAGACAACCAATTACCTATCTGTAACTCTTTGTATATCGAAAAGATTCTGCTTTGTGCAATTGTGCAATTAAGCACCTTGGATTTATTTATGGACCTAACCTCTGTGCAAACTAGTTTGAAAAGAGCTTGTCTTCAACATAATTGACTTCTGCATCAACGTTTGACCGCCAAAAATGGTTTTGCTGGGGTGCCCAATCATTCATAATCCAATCAGTTATTCTGCAGGTGCTTCAAACTATTTGAACTGACAATCTTTGGACGAGTATTACGTAATTAGTTGCGGAACACTAACGAAGACATTGCAATTATCTTCATAAGCGTTTTTATCAACGCCTTAATCATCTTTTATTAATTTGACATACAACTGGACAGGTTTCATCAACGTTTTTCTATAAAGCTACATGAAAGATTGGAAGTTAACATCAACTTTGAAGGCCTTGAGAGTAAGTAAATTTCTGCCTTGTTTTTTTCGCATTTTCAAAAACCATGAATGTAACTACTCTAATTCATCCATTTGATGTTTGTATAATTTCTGGTCTCACAATCTAGTATTGCTTTGGACATGAAAGTAACCCGGGATAGTAAAGAGGAAACTACCAATCTTGTTCTGACCCAAAACAAACAAACACTGGACTAATCAGGACGGTGTTTTTTCAACATTATACAGTATTTAAAGATTCGGATATAATTGAAATTGGTTGCGGCAGTAGACAAATATTTTCGTTACAAAACTAATGCTAGCAATAACAAAAATGGTTCTTTTAAGCAATGTCAACAAGCACGTTGAAGTATCGTTGACGTTTATAATTGATTAACATGTATTTACACGATAATACTTTAAAGAAGAAATTCATATAATTTGATCTTATTTCTTGACAATAATTATAAGCGAAATATACAACATTGCACTTACTACATGTAAGTTCTCTTTTTGATAATTCCAAACAAACGATATCATAGTGATCTGAATGGGCCGGAAATAATTATGAATTGGGTTAAATATATCACGTGTAGTTACTAATCTTGGCGCATCTCACGAGTTGATTGGTAATTGCAGGATATTAGAGCTCATTTTTACGACAATATAACATTCAATTGGGGTTCTAACAATAATCAAGTAAGGAAGAACATTGAAGAGTCTAAAAGAAGTTCACTGTAATCGTATTTGAAGATATGTTTATCAGTGGTATCTGCAAAACCATGCCTATTCATGATCATTGAAATTAATCAGACGCTAAGCGGATGATTTTTTTAATACGCAATGGTCGGGTGATTTCATCAATCATGAAATTAATTTCAACGTTTAGTGGAAAAGATAATGCTTATACAATCCAAGGATGTTTAGCAGACCTTCCCCTTGATTGTTTCGATAATGACTGCAAGCTCAAATACAATAGATATATAAGTATCCAACAACAACAACAACAACAACAACAACAGAAACAAAACAACAACACAAAACCAAATGAACAAAGCTCCTGTTTACGTATGGTTCAAGCAAAAACAATTTGTCACAGCATACTTTTTCCCGTCATATTGATTGGACAATTATGCTCATATAAATATGTGGCAGATTGGATGGTCCCCAATTTATTAAGTGTGATATATTTTTTATTTTATTTATGAATTACCATTTAATTCAATGCGACCATGAGCTCTGTTTTATCAAAATTGTTTGTATGCGGTATTGTCTGCTTATTACTTGTAAACTTTGCAACCATAATTTACAGATTTGTTACTGTAATGAATGAGTCAAATGTATCGCTTCTAGTTACAATTATTTCACAGCATTGTATTTTTTTCCTCGATACACTACTCCCACTGTCAGGCAATATTGCACTCCTAAATTAGACATACATTAGCTTAAATTGGTAAATGAGAATCCATATTCACTTTGATGTAAATTATACGACATAAATCGAAATACCTTTGCAGCTAAATTTTTTATTTAATAAAACATGAGGAGTTAGCTGCGTTATTTTTAGCACATCTACTGATCGTTACACAGGCATAACATAGTGTCAAATACATTTTGTTGCTGAAAGGAAAGAAAATTAAATATTTACATCTGTCAGTAACACTTAATGCTGACGCTGGTGCTTCTAAAGACATTTTCTATTGCGCAGGATATTGAAAGCAAACACATACGTTCTCCTCAACAGAGATAATATAACCTCCTTATTCCATCAAGCATCAGCCTAGACATTACCAGTGTATCGACATCAAGCATTGATTACTCTCTCCCTTACCGACAGTTTGCATTACCCGATCAAAACAAAACAAAAGAAAATGCAAACAAACTCAACAACAGTAGCAGCCTTGAATATTCCAGCATCACCTTCGAAGTGAAGTTGTCTTCAGCGATCGTGACTACAGCCCGGAAACGCAGCGGACATGAAGGGCACGAGGGAGTTTGGAAAAGCGGCGGGTGGGTGTCGTCTGGAAGAACTCATTCCTCCGATCACTCTGTTGATCGTTGGTACAAGTCAAATGTGGTCCGCCGCCAATCGGACCACTGTTGGTCAGCCATCTTCTTCCGACTGATTTGATCGTTCTCATAGCCGAAACCAATTAGCTAAAAGCTAACCAAATTTCAGGCAATCCATTTGTTGAGTGGGCGAAGGACACATGTACTGGGAAAGAGAAACAATCTGGTGGAGACGGTGGCGGTTTTGGCAAGGCGTTATTTTATTTCGTTGGCTGGTTTCATATGAAGCCATTACTCTGTCCTCGGTGTCCTGGTTAATCTCAAGGTCTGTGCGTTAAAGTCTTATGGATGGATGAATGAATCCCATGTTTGTCATTAGTACTCAGTGGTTAGCAATCCGATAAGTTCTTATAATCGTCAGCAGCCTGAGTGCGGGTCTTTTTCAGCATCTAGACCCAGGCCATCTCTTCTTTTTTTTTTTTTTTTTAAATTAAACAAATATTTATCCTTAGTTTAGCCCAATTGACATTTTCAGTGTTTGCACCAAAATAAATACATATAAATTCACTTCCGATGTGTAATTGAACCCAAGAATTGTAATAATTTGTTCGCATTAATAAAAAATTATGATTGATATTTTAGAATAAAAAAGGTGCTAAAAATGCCACATCTTGGCCGTTAAAAAGCCCTAAAATCCACCAGCTTGGACTCCACCCGTTGTCGGCTGGGTCGCTGCGTTCCCTCGCAGCACACTCACCAAACATACTGATTTGCGCTTTAAATTCAATATTTGTTTAGTTTGGGAACATTTCATAAATAAGTTGATTATTAACACATTCAAAAGTGTTATCCGTTGTTTGTTACATTTTAATGCTAAATTGTTTTTATCTTTCTTATTTACGACTTTAAAAACCGTAAACAAACACTTCTGAAATCATGACTAAAGTATTTTTTCCTATAACTGATATCTTCTTCCGCCAGGAGGTTATAAAGGGCTTATTTGCAGGTTTACTTAGTCTTATTCTTTACTTAGTTTTTTGAAAATTGCATAATATCGTTTAAATGATGATTGCTTGGACGAGATGGTCATCAAGTAATGTGTCATCATCTGATATGTCCCGTAGTCTGGCTGACCGTTGGGGCACCATTGTAGATCTAACAACCAGTTTCCTCCATTCCTTCGCGGTTCTCAGATTTCCGCCGTGTGATGTTCCAGTCAAGGCCAGTCCATTCTTTGATGTTGTCTTCCCATCATTTCTTCTGTCTGCCTATTCGTCTTCCTCCATGTACCTTTCCCTTTAGGATAGTTTTGGCCAGTCCAGATGATCGTATGATGTGCCAGTACCACTTCAGTTTGCGCTTTTTACTGAAATCAGGAGGTCTTCATAAGGCCCGATGACGTTTTCAATTCAGGTTTCAACCCAAGTTAAAATATAAAATTAAAGATAATGCTACTCATGGAGGACGTCTTACTATGAACCAAATATACCTGTATCACGCCTATGGTTTAAATAACCATTTAAATAAACTAATTGTGGAACTACATAATTCTTGATGTTCGTATCCAAGCGAAATAGAACTAATATATAATGCTCATGGAGGATGATTATGAGAGGAGGTGGAGGAGGACATCGTCCAAATACACCTGTCAAACCACAAGATTTGATTAAGGTCTGTATATCGCTTTGTGACATTTATATCATCTATAGGTCAAGAAAGATTGATGTCACGGGATTTCCTTCTTGGGCGCCAACGACCTTTTATTCATGTATTCCTCCATCAATGCCACGCTGTCGATATAACAGAAACCAAAGAGGGAACAAAATGGCACACAGAAGAAATAAGTACGGGGAAGGGGAAACGGAGAACAGAGAGAAAGATGGAGAGAGAGACACACATAGTGTGTGAGGGTATTTATCGGGTAAAACTCTTTCTAGGCAGCACTAACTCCACATCTACTGTAGACGAATGTATTGGTTTTTTCTTTCTTGACAATAGGTAATTGCTTTATTAAGGACAAACACGTCCAGAATCTTTTAAACCTAAAATGTTTTCTGTGTATACGCATTTTGATTAAGTATACTCTCCCTCCTCTAACCACCACCCCCATCACACACCCCCTCTCGCTCTCTCTCTCTCTCTCTCTCATCGCCTCTTGCTGAGATAGACCTTTCCTTTCGATGCTTGGTTAGACTAATGTCTTTTTGAGTCTCTTTATTCAGCATTGGATGCAATCTAAAATGGCTAATGTACGTATCATATTATTAACGAGTAGAGTGGACTAAAATAGAGGGGCGTAAGGGTACCTCTTGATTTAAAAACCAAGGATACGAAAGGAACTTTGCTCCTTACTGTCCCGTTAGACCTTCGCTTTCGCCGACCGGGCAAACCTTGTTTCGGAGCGCTTGATTGAATCTTGGGGACATATTAAGGCAAAAATCTGCCGCACAGCAGTCTTAAATCCAATTACAAGCTTCACAATATTGACCTTTGTCTCGTTGCGCTGAAGGAAACATTCAGCCTTTACGTCATGGTACAAGGGAAGCTAGAAATAGTGATAGATAGCAATATACATGTACAGAGAAAAAAAAGGAGATAGAAATGGGCATACAAAGCCGGCAAAGGCAGAGGGAGAAAGAGATAAAGAGGCACCAGAAATTATGCACCAGTAGGTTGAGCGAGAGAAACCGGCAGATGAAAAGACAACGACCAACGATAGATATTTTTCGAGATAGGCAGACAATGAGAAAGAGGAAGGCCCGAAAATGGGAGAAGTAGTAGTAGTAGCATGCAATTGTAAGGAAAGAGAAAGAGAGACAGAGAAAGAGAGAGATTGTGTGTGTGAGAGAGAGAGAGAAAGAGAGAGAGAGAGAGAGAGAGGGGGATAGGGGGAAGTTAGGGGAAAAGGAAAGGAAATTACACGGAAAAGGGGGTTGATTGGTGGCTTTAACGTAAGAACTAAAAAGCATAGATTACTAGAAAAAAAGTAAAGCAGTGAGAGACCTGGGAAAGATTTTGACATTTTTGTCTTCATTATGCATTTTCCGCGTTTTTCCCGTGTCTGAGAGTACCTTGTCCGGGCACTTCATTTGGCTCCTGTCAGGCTAAACTAAATATAATTTATGGGAATTTCAAGGGTTTATGTTGGCTCTTATTACAAGGCAAGGCCTTTTCGGAGAAAATCGAATGACAATGATATCGGGGAGCCAAAGTTTGCGTCAGAGATTACGTCACTTATTCTAGCAGTATATTAAATGATTTTAGGCTTTGAAAATAAGGGTGGAAGGTGACCTGCAAAAGCCAAAAGGCGATTTAAGCTTGTAACAGCCACTTCTATTTTATCAAGATCTTTGTCATGATTAACTGAAGATACCAAACTCATAGATAAATCTATCCCAGTACATTGTCAACCCATGAATAGATGCTGTATCGAAGGACTGACCGACATCAGTTCAGATTTTATAAACAGATTATTTCATTACTGAATGGTTAGGTGATTGTCGACATATGCCTAGAATGAAGAAAAAACGTGGGGAATTAAAAGATAAGAAGTGATTCCAATTCAGAATCGTTATAGAAATAACGCAATAAAATGTATGATTATTATTATTATTGTTATTTTATTTTCATATTATTGCTGTTATTCCTAATATCATTATTATTAATGTATTTGTTATTATCATAAAAATTAAATTATCATTATTACGATTAATATTATTATTATTATCATCATCATCATCTTTAACATCATTATCATTGTGATCGTTCATGGCAGATTTACATCCATAAGAAACCACTATAGAGGAATTTGTTGATAGAAGGTGTTTATTTTACTCCAGGTGTATTCGTATTACCTGAATTAAATGCCGTGTAACAAAGTAAGCTGCATACATTGTAAAGGTTAAAAGCCCGGTCGGACGAAAGAAGATAGATGAACAGACATGAAGAAAACGCAAGTCGATACTGATTAAACTATTTAATGCAATTTACATTTGTTAACCTTGTAACATAAATCTTTGTTTAAAAATAACTTGTTTTCATTTGTTAACCTTGTAACATCAATCTTTGCTTGACACAGAACGTATCCACTTTTTACTCGAATCTTAACCTTAAAATACCACGTTGTTTTATACGGTTCTTCCCATTAAATAAACTCCACCCTAATGTTACGTTTTTATAGTCGTTTTGTCAATTCATTAGCGAGTTTGCACATGTATTGATGTTACTTAATAATCATCACATAATAATGGGCTATTATGATCAAGAAATGATTCTTGTTTTCAAGCGTTACAACAGCAGATTCAGAGGGCAAAAATAGCTACTTCTGTTTGAAAGAAAAAAATTATAAACATTCTGTAAAAACTCTGAAAATATCTCGCTACCTCTTGTGAAATTGCGAGGGCTGGCGAGATTCGTACGTCATTTGTTCCTTTTTACTAAAAAATAATCCAGTGATATTTCTCAAGCAATCTAAGACCATTGATAAACTTCGCAGCATTTCAAACAGCCATGAGGCACAAAAGTGACCAAAATAAATGGTACCTTTAATAAAGCACAATATTGAGGCATTCTGTATCACAGTATCTCAATTAACCTCGTTGTCATAACTACCATGTCTTAATAATTCGATATCCCGATCCAAAAGACATGAAAGAAATCAATCTATTTTTAAAGTGTGGTGAAGTTCATTGTCTGCTCCAATTTTGCAGTGAAATTATGTTAATTGCTTTTTATCGTGTAGTAGCTGTTGGTTAATAGAAATGCCGTTTTGGAATGGTGCGCATCGCTAAAACTGGTCGGTTAACTATGGATGGCCATTAATTAGAAAACCAATTTGGAAATACCATGCTTAAAGCTAATCTTGAGCTCTGGTATGGGCATCGTATTTCGAGAGAACATGGCTTGTTTAAACCAGTACAATTAAAACAACCTCATTTGCACATACAGGTGTGTAGGGACTTGTGTTAATCACATGGTGTCGGGTCTACTTAGCTTGATTTACTTGTATTTCTATGCTCATAATACTCGGCCCTATACATTTTCTACCAAAATCTTTTACGAAAAGTTATTTATTTGTGTTAGATCTTGAACGGTCGGTGTAAATTTTGTTATAGATTCTGTGGGAATTTATTTTCTATCAATACCGGAACTCAGGCGACATCCAATTTAGAAAAGCCCGAAGCATTGTAATCGCGCGTTTACTAATTACATATGCAAGTAATGTAAAGTGTTCATTTATTATTATTTTATTTAAGTTCATTTCTGTGACATTCGTAAGGTTGCAGTTAATCTTTCGTCTTCTTGTAGTTCCCATTTTGTCATATCTTTGGCCTTTTAAGTCATTTATCCTTTAAGACACTCCTAAATCTTTCAAGCAATTCATGCTGTATTGTATATTAAGTAAGTAATCAAAAGAAAAACAATAACACAATGACCACGTGTTTTGAGCATTATCATATATCTATGATTAGTATTTTGGAACGTGACTCATCACTCTCAATAAGTTGTCTTATGTCGTCAGAATCAACCAAATAGTATCATTGTTTGTACTATCATTAGCATTACAGTCTATTTTTATGGCAAAACGACTGTCATTGAGAAATAGCAATTACGATGGAGAGGAAATACGGATGAGGGGAGGGAAAGAAAACCTTGCTATGTTTTCTCACGCCAGATTAATTCCGTGGATGGTGAACACGTGAAGTGTAAATATTGTCTTATTAAACGACCCACACACAAGGTACCGCCAACTCAGCTGGCTGGAGATGTACTCTTGAATGCATTTACATGCTCTAGAATTGGGTTGCTAGATATCTATGTTGACGAAATATCTGAATCAGTATTGACATGAAGAGGCGTTGCGATGGGGGGGGGGGGGTGACGGGGTATCACCCTCAGCCTCCTTTTTCTATTTTCTGTCCGTAAACTGTGAATAAAAAAATATGATAAAAACTGTAATACAAATAAATAAATCTCTTTTTTTTAGGAAGGAAAGGGTTGTTTCGTAATTGTTTTTGCATGTTGGTTATTGTTTACATTTTGTTCTCTTCAGGTTGCTAAATTTGGCCCGACAACCGCAACCCCCCCCCCCCACCGTCTGAAGGGTTATTCGTTTCACCTGATGATACCTTGTTTTTCTCGTAGTTATCTATATCCACCTATCTATTTATATAACGTTCGTGTCTCTTATTATAACTTTGGTAAGAGGATATTGCTGGGTCAAGTGTAAGCCTGTTCAGAAATAAGGTGATGAGAAAACAAGAGAGAGAGACGGAGAGAGAGAGAGAGAGAGGGGGAGAAGAGAAAGAGAACGAAAGAAAGAGAGTGACAGAGAGAAAGAGAGAGAAAGAGAGAAAGAGAGAAAGAGAGCGACAGAGAGAAAGCAAAATAGAGAAAGAAAAAGTGAGAGAAAGATAACTTAGAATTTCAGAATGACTATGATGACATCCCCTTCAAGAAAAGCTTCTGTTACCTATCCACTTGGTAGTTGAAGATTGCGTCACAAGAACATGCCATATACAAACAGAGCTTTAGAAACATTCACTTCCATTTCTTAGCTACTACATCATCAGAGTGATTTCCAACTCCATTAAAAAGTAACATTTACTCTCTCCTTTTCACTACCCTAGCAAAAAAGGCACCGCGCTTTTTCTATAATAAAATGCAATCTTTCTAAGAGCGCGAATATCAAATTGCCCAACGAGTATCGCGCCCAGTATTGGGTTTTCATCTCGGTCTTTTGTTTGTCACTTGGAAGATGAAGGTCACGGCTTATTCAAAATGTCAATAATCGTGTCAATTTCCAGTGCAACCTCCTAGCGTAATATTCGTCACTGCACGATGCTGAGCTTTCTCAGCTTATAATACCATCAGAGCAATTTAATTCACCTACAAAAAATACAACGATCGTGAAAGTGCACACTCCATGAAATTAAATTTCATTCGAAGTAGTCAGGAATTTCTTTTTTTTTCTTTAAAAAAAGGCGGGCAGGTGATGTCATACGAATATAGAAAAATGCGTCAAATCACTTTCGGATTCCGATAAACTTTAAACTGTTGCCGATTACTACCTTTGCATGGACATAGAACCTATTGTAAATTTGTAATAGATAATTTATTGTGTGCGTTCTTTTTCCGAACTCTAAATATAGCCCTGGTGTTTTATATTTTTTAATAGCAGTACATGTTTAGCGAAATTGCATGACGGTGGATATTATCGGCACTCTTATGTTTGTTTCTTTGAATAAATTTGACTAAATGTGCATTTGTAAGGATAAGTTTCATTTTTGTGTGTTTAAACAGAGCAATTGAGAGTCCTGATTTTTCACAAGATATAGTTAGACTCATGAGCAAATACACATTCAACGATAGAAGCAAATTGAAATATCATCTTCGGCAGCACTCTTTTATAGCTCTTGACGCATGCAATGTACAAGATAACCAACAAGATGGATTAAAAGTATGCATCACATTCTCCTCCAAATCTGGCTTGCCAAGAACATTAACTTAATTAGCGAAGCGCTGCTTGTCGTTACGAGTATATTTCAAAAATGATTTCACTAACGCGACGGAAGTAGGAAAAGTTATTACGAATTATAGAAATACATTTATGAAGCGATCTCCATCTTCAACCTTCTACTCTCTCGGTCTCAGCCCTCGATCTCCCTGTTTCCTCGATACCTTTCTCTTCTTGGTCTCGCAATCTTGTTTTATTTTTGTTATCTACTCTGCTTGTCATAATAGTGTACTTTTTTCTGCCCAGGGGAGTGTTTCACAAAGACTAAGATCGACTTTAAGTTGGACTTAAATATGGCAGGCCGTTGATGCCACTGTTTGCTATCAACATCATGATCTTTAGATAATATTTTTTCCTTCAATAATGGATTATCAAAATATAAATTCTGTAGATTTTTGACCGTGATTTGTACGTTCCTTGAGAGATCAATGCCAGTAAACGGTGAAAGCAAACAGTGACATGAATGGCCTGTCATAGTTAAGTCCAACTTAAAGTTGATCTTAATCTTTGTGAAACACCGGCCGCAGCAGGTAACATCTTATTCAAGTGATTACGGGAAGATGTGAGCTTTAATTAGATTTCATTTTTGTCTAATTGTCGGTTAACCACTGCCACGTTTGGTTGCGTTTTTGCATATCACATGCATTAACTGTTTATGCTTTGTACTTCTAATCGTATCTCCATTGTCAATCCGAAATCATATATGTTTTCTGATTTACAAGCCTTGCGTTTTTTATATATTATTTTGCCAATTTATGTATTTATGATTATCATTAGTGCTTTACATTGTTGGATGTTAAATAAATAAAAATTGAATTAAATTAAATTGAAATGTTTCTATCGTTCAGTATCTAAGCTAAGCTACTTCATTAGAGAAAGGGTTTTGTTTTAAGGAAGCACATTTGGTCAACCTTCACCTCATTATCGGGCAGAGGAATGAATTCTTGGCGATATAAATATTTTTTGTACTCTATATTTTGAGGATTTTCTTTTTAAAGACACAATTTAAGACCACAAAGTTGATATTCGGGCAATAGACTTAGGCCCCCATTTTCAACTAAGAGTATCAGAACGTATCCAACAAACAATGGATTTTATTCCCTATCGCTGCCATCAATGTCCTAATCAATTTTCCAACAGTTTAATTTTCTTCAACTGCTTTTGTGGACCATCTTTAGTTATTTTCCTGATTCTCCCTCTCCCTCTCTCTCTCTCTCTCTCTCCCCTCGCTTTCTCTCTCTCTCTCTCTCTCTGTCTCTCTACACCCCTCTCACCCGCTCCCTCTCTCTCTCTACCCCCTCTCTCACTCTCTCATTTTCTACCCAACTCTTTCTCGCCTTTAACTCTTTCCCATATTCTACTGTAAAGAAAAAGAAGAAAAAACCTTTCTTTATTCGCCGCCACAAACCAAGGCTCTTCTAATTCCGCGATAACAGTTTCGAATTAACGACATCTAATTTCGTTCAGCTTACGCTGTTCGTGCATCAGCCCGGTGGAAACATCTTGATTTGAAACTGATGAGTACAAGTTTGCACGAATGAAATAAAGAGTGGGCGGATATGTGAACTATGGGCAATTCTGACTAAGGCTTGTAATATTATTCAAACCCAAATTATATGTTATCAGATTATCGTCCTTAAGCTGCGGCGCAGTAGATGAAGCGATATCCATTTTCGATATAGCCCCCTGGTCGACTAAGAGAGATCATTATCGTAATTTTACCGAAGTCGGAATGATTTGTTATTCATTTCATATTGGCCTAATTCTATTATGTTCGTTTCCCCCAAAAGTGATTTAATTGTAATTCCCCATATCAGTACCAATAATCAACCTTACCTACAGATTAGACGAAAACCCGATTGACTGTTAACTGTATCGACAATACATGTAGTTTCTTGTCCCAAAAATAAATTAGATACTCTGGAACGATATCTCTAGATGTAGTTTTTTTTTAAAGTTTTGGTAGTGAAATCTCATTATCTTGTAAGCAACCTTTTTGTGGAATGCATCCATGCAGCCAACCTTTTTGAAGGAATGCATCCATAACTTTATACCAAAAAAGTCCTTGACCATGTTTGCAAACAGGCCTACCGCTCGAGTAGTCAGACTTATTACCTTTCCATTCCAATGATTTTTTGTCATGAAGATGGATGGATGCCCACCCTTCAGACCGTCAAGATCCACCAAGGCCGATTCCCAAGGACCTCAGGGATGGCGTTTAGACAGCTTTAATGGTGTGACAACCTATTGAAATCGTCTTGCTTTCAACGGCGCTTCAGCTGTTGATCAAGCCAACCTACTTCTTGTAGACTACCCGTTCAATGTGGTCATACTCACAACAGTTTTAACGGATGCTTGGAAGGAATCCCTGAACGTGAGAAAGCGGAGATGGAGTAAAGCTTGCCTGTGACCGCTGAATACACAATCATGGGAGTCCATGACCAAATAACTGCGTCACGAGAACTTCCAGGGGATGAATGAAAGTCAGGAGACATTCATGTTCGATGCAATGATTCGGGGACATGCCCATCCCGAGGGAGTTAAGAGAAGAGATCATTTATTTACCCACTTGAGAGAGGAAAGCGCTATGTAGGACGCGTATTATCTCGGATCGAGTTGATCGCGTGGAAGACTCTTGAAGCTAAGCCCCTATCCACTCTAGTGACTCTACCAAATACCAATCGCAAAAAAATCGCAACGACTCAGGCGACCGCTGAATAAGCGGGGGGGGGGGGGGTAAGAGGACACATTTTTTTTTTTTTTTTTTGGTCCCAAAAAAATCGCAACGACTCAGCCGACCGCTGAATAAGCGGGGGGGGGGGGGGGAAATTTGGAAATTTGACATTTTGACCCGTTGGGGGGGGGGGGGGGATAAGGTCACCCCTGCGTACGCGCCTGGACATAGCAATAAGTTTCTCTTAAACATGACTTAAGTTTATAGTCCTCGTTAAATTTAACCAACCAGTGAGGTTATGTTTCTAAAACTGGAAGTAATCGTTGTTTTCATGATTAATTCTGTTTTGACGAACACATAAATATTTGAATTTATATCTGGGGAGGCTGAAACACATGAGGGATTCATATATCAGTATATATATTTGTCGTTACATATATGACAGCTACAAGACTTGCTTTTGCATAGAGAGGGATGTCGTAGTCAGGTGATAATACGTATCTTATCTACATGTACAACTTGGATGGTACAACCCGTTCATTGTCATTTGAGGATTATTCATACATAAATTATTTAAAATCAATTGAATTTGATATTGTTGCAGGTACTACGAAATAAACAATATGGAAATACGTGCATTTAAAGTGCATTGGGTTTAGTGGCTCTTAAAGATGGCTTACCAAACACATCTTTACCTTCAATCTACATAACATTCGTGTTTTGCCGTGTTATCGACCATGTAGGTAAAATAATGAAAATAACATTTCCCTTCTACGTCATTCGTCATTAGTCTGAAGTATTGCCTTTATTCACTTTATAATGCATCCTTGCATTTAAGTGTCTTATCTGCACAATAGAGACATTAAATGATTTCAGATAAAGTTGCGTCGTAGCTTTGAAACACGCGTGATACCTGTGTTGCTTGTCGTCTGCATGCGTGTGATTTGGCGCCAAAAGCATGTTTCATTGTATTACCATGGAGAAGAGAGGTGGTGGTCTTGAACCGATCTAAAAATATATATCGTCAGGGAAACAACGTAATCGAGTCATTCACGTGTTATGAACCTGTATCAAAGTACATTTATGATGCAACAATAGCATTTCTTATTAATCACATTGATTAATAATGAAATGATTTGGAAATACACACACTACTACTACTTATCCATGTATATGTTTTACTGAACCAAGGTAAAAATGGCAATATATTTATTTAGAGGATGTAGATGCTTCTTTTGCACTCAAGTTTTAGTCTTCAAATATAAATCATTGACGACGGGACATATTTGTTATTGTTCGGGGGAGGGGGTTCAAGTTCAATGTATCAATTATCAATCTCAGCTTGATTCCAGCGATTCGGATATTTGCCTTTCTTTGAAAAATCTTTTTCAATACAGAATATAAAAATGTTTACATATTTTTGCGTTAGAATACTTCCCCCAAAAAAGAAATAACTTGAAATACAGTAGCAGCAAATTTGTTACAGATTGATTACAAAATCGTTAATAAAATATGAGCAGAATTTGAATTTAGCAGTACAGTACAGATGTGTGCAAATAAAGTGCATGCTGCAAATACCGCTTCTCCAATAACTATACTTGACAAACAAAAGTACAGGCCTTTTTAGAATTCATTTTGAGTCTATGGCAGTAAAAGGAAAACACTATTTCCGGACACGCCACTGACACTGATTTCAATTTCAACTGAGGTTTATTAAACTGAGGCTGTTTCACATCAATGTCAATAATGTGGTTTGCTTGCCAGTTGATTATTGATGCACCAAACGGTATACAGAAACGGTATAAATGAGGTTTGTAATGATATAAATCGCACAGCAAGGCAAAGAGGCGTTCATAGCTGACAAACATTTGATTTGTTATTCTTAATGTACGATCGTTCATAACATACGTTGCATATTAAACACGATTTATCATCCTTAAAAAGTAAAACAAATGGCATATTTAACGCATAGCTCTCGGAAACACTCGAAGATATTTGCCGCGTATTGCACTTCCTTTGTTCAAAAAATCATGTCCCCGAAATCGAGCTCTACATTTTGTTTTGTTTTACAAGAACTTTTAACTCTGTAATTATGTATATATCCACTTTTTTTCAATTACCATTCTCTGTCAAACCTTCACTCTTGTAAGTTATTTATGATAATAGTCAAAAAACATAGTAAAGGTTGCGCTTGCTCTTCGTTAGCTAAATACTGTAGTCAATACAAATGACTAGGTTTAATAGCACATTGTTATTCTAGCCGCGTTTGCATTACTTACTCTTCGAAGATCGCTTAACATGTCAGGCGTTTTCTAATCGGCTTCACGTTTCCATTACAAGTAAATGTAAATTGTCCTTGTGTTACAGATGAACATAGTGATGCATTCGTCAGCTTTAATAAAGAGCACATTACCATCGATAAAGAGGGAGAATTCCCGTCAGTTGTTTTGTTGCCTATAAATCATATTTATCCTCATTATAAAGACTGAACGTTTTAATATCGGACTAAGGTCGTACTCATTAGTCTTTTGTTGGGGTAGAAATAATGATTTTGACGTTTAACCATTTCAGCCATCATATTACTGAAGGTACTATTAAAGGGGGAGGGGTGGGGGTCTTGCCCCAATCTATATTTATCGTCATAAATGAAACAAAATTTCATAACAAATGATTGTGATAATTATTTGCAATATACTATGATCAAATTCCTTTGGTTCATCATCATGTGGTGACACACTCGAAAAATTAAATGGCGTCATCATATACTTGATGATACTTCCCACTATGTAATCAAATAAATACATCTGTTAATAGATCTTGAAAGGAAAATGAATCATTAGGTTTCTTTAAGACGCACGAAGATATCTTAAATGTTTCAACATTTGGAAGGTAACATTTGTCATGTGATAATGTTAATACAATATCCTATCTTACAACATGGCACCTGTTTGTTTAACTCTTATAATGCCACAGGGCTAATCCCCATTGTGCCAAGCCCCGAATTCCCCAGTGCCAAGTTTATATTGAGATAATCTGATTAACGCGATGGTTCTACGAATAGCGCGTGCAAAACACACAGCACACTAGCATGAACTGCTACTACGAATGTGTGCAAGCACGCACATGGCAGCATAGCAATGGTTTTGCCCGCATGTACAAAGCACTATAATGATAGCGTGCATGCAGCCCTATTGCAGGCTATGAGAGAGAGATAGGCTGTGGTAATGGGAACGTTCTATTTCTTCAACATACGACGTGCGTAACAAAGCTAGAACGTAATAAAGTGCTTACATCTATCAGTCATTCACTTTCTCTACCACGTCATGCCCGAAGTCCATTGCACTCTTTCTCTATTAGTAAACCTAAGCCGTTCCGAAAGTTGATCGTTATTGAAAAAACATGACAGCTCATTTTCAGGTACATTCTTTCAACACTCCTTTCTCATGGCATTTTATTCTCTTAACATTTTTATCTTCTCAAGAAGGCATTTTTAAGAATTAAACACTCTGAAACTGGAAGGAATGAGTGTCAAATGAAGAAAACAAAAACACTCATCAGTGATTATGAAATTCTCAAATTGAAAACAAAATCTCAAGGCTAGAAAAATTGGCCATCTCCCCGCCCCCTCCCACCCCCATTTTGTCGAACGTACGCTTTTTTGTATATATATTTCCTCTTCCATGAAGATCAAAGTTCTTTGCCTTCCTTCAGCGTTTATGCATGTCCTCTTCATCAAAGTTTCATCGGTCGATCAAGTCATTTCGAGCCTCGGATAAAGATAATTTACTATACATGAAATGCTAACTGATACAGTAGCAAAGGCGATAAGAATTTCAAACTAGTGCTGTCGAATTATCCAAAACTAATTCCCCTGAGCCGATACCCGATAATACATCATCGAGACGATCGTGCTTTTTTTAAACGGTATAATGCGCCTTTTTCATTTATTTTGAACAATTGCTAAAGTTAAAGCCCCTCTAAAGTGTTGGGGGCCCAAAATTTGCTTACAAATTGGATGGCAAAATTTCACTTAAAATTCACTTACATTGTGTGATGATGTGAAAGACATTGTCATATTACACTCTTGATTTTCAAAACAAATTTGTTTGAAGACTAATATTGATGAAATGATTCAAAACTGGGTTTTGTGTTGTAAGCAGAAAACCTGCATTTTGTATTCTTTCCTCAATATTCGTCTTCAAGCACATTTATTCTAAAAGTCCTTGTAGGATTCAGTGTTAAATGACATCCTCTTTCACTTCATTATACAGTTGAAGTTTGCCTTCAAATTTTTAGGGCTCCCAGCAGAAACACTTTAGAAAGCCTTTAACAATGAATATATAATGAAGAAAATAATAGAACTTGTAACAACGGCAAGTAGTGGCGGTCTATGTTTGTTCAATCTGTGGACTCTCAAATACATGGGTTTGGAATGCATTTGCCCTTTTCCCCTCCAGTTAAATGAGTACTTGCGAGAAAAAAGCTGGGTAGAATAATTGCGGGGCCCTCAGGCACGAAGATCAGCATTGATGCTGAGGAGGCTTCCCTATTATATTTTTCAGTATTACAATGTCATTACAGCACTATAAGAATGTTAATGATAATACTACGCATGATAATAATAACAATAATAGTAATTGATGCGGCTTCATCATACAAGAGGGCAAGAGACCACTGCTCATTGATCAATTCACCGTCATATAACTATCTTTTTAGAGCAGACTTCCTAATCACTTACCTAGCTTTTCCCGCGCCAATGTTCTGTGATCATGATAATGGATCATCATCGGTTATTGGATATTGCTTATGAGGGATACCGCAGGTGTTGTAACAGGCGGTGCTCTCTGTAAACGTGCCCGTCAAGCATGACAATCGTTGTTTGAATAATTCATCATGGTATACTCATTCACAAAGAATTTTCTACCCGTGTAACATCATCATCATCATTATCATCAGTAGTCGATTACATTCTAGTGGTGGTGTATATACACGATGTTATTCGATAACGTCGATGGAAAGCATCCAATTATTCTGAATGAGAATCACCGTCCCGAGGAGGAGGAAGCTAGGTACCTGTTTGCTGAGCTACCGACTGACTCTATAGAGATTTGATTAATGACTGTAACCTGATCTTGTTGGCTTCCTCGCATTTAATCATTATGATATATTAATAGAATCATCTGCCTTTTTTGTCAGGCAAGTTTCAGCAGAGTGTGCTCATTTTTGCGACGTTATAGCTGAACGATGCGTGTAAACTCGCACGTCATCCGTCTTTTCCTCACAAAATATCTCGGCTCCTGTCCTTTCTTAGTTATTAACTGGAAGAAAGGAATGTCTTCTGCCTAGGGAATGCTGTGATCTTGTAAAATGTCAATCGAAGTAAGATATTGAACGCTCGCCAGCAATTATGTTTTGTATCATTATTCCACCCACCTACATACAAACGATTGATTTCCTACTAGCCTGGGTGCACGTCGTCATTAGGTATACTCTGTTACTAGGGAATGATGTATGATGTGATCAAAAATGGATGACCAGCCTCAGTAGTAGGTCGATATTTTTTTCATGACTGTGAGGGAAAATTACACTTCTTTTTCTTTCTATCCAGCCGATCGTATTTGGTACTGATATGTAACTTTTTATTAAGTAATGTAAAAGTTAACATCATTTACACACTTCTCCGATCTGGATGGAAATGAGGAAAAATGTAAGCTCCTGTATGATGTTCTGTTGCATTTTATCGGAGTGTGTGGAGGTTGTAATGAACACGGCTTGACAGCCGTACAAGCGTCTGTTATGTCTCCCTTAGAAAATCAATATCAAGTTATGATACGACCTTAATTCAATTGATTCCTCCTTTTCTGTCATTTCGCATCGCATCAATAATACAAGTTGTCCCTTTTTGCATTCCCTAAATGGAAACCAATAAATAGTCGCATCATTGCATACATGATCGAGAGGCAGACAGCATGAGAGGAAACATTATGGGGTTGGGGGATGGTAGGGAATACATGGGAGGGAGGGTGAAGAGAGAGATGTAGAGGGTATAAAGAGAGGAGATTATATGATGGCTATGTGGGAGGGGTGAAGAGAGAGGATGTATATAGAGGAGTAGAGAGACAAAGATAAATGATATATATGCAATATTGCCTTAATAACGTTTGAAGAAAACTGTTGAAGAATTATATCAAAAATTATTATATTTAATATCACAGGCGTCTGATAAACTTTAGCATACGCTTTACACAAAAAAAGTATATCCCTGTGTTGAACTCAGGAGTACCGATGCATTATGTATTTCAGCAAAATGCTATGAAGAAAATATTTTACGAACTAGGTATGTCTTACAATAATGTCAACTATTTAACGTCAACAGAATGCATTCGAGCTTGGCTCTCGACCTAAAATGCTGCCTTCCAACAACAAACATGTCCGCAGTAATAACAATTCCAAGGCAAAGTTAAAACAAGAACTTGTAACCTCTGGTATTTTTATCCGATTTTCAATTAAGCATCGAGCGCCACTCCGCCGCCAGCCTGGTAAGATAGCAGAGCAGTAAAATACAATTAACGTTACCGCGCCAAAATCTCTAATGCTTCCGTTTGCTTTTCAGAATTTACACAATATCGATATCGGTAGGAAGATCCCAGCGTTTTGTCTTCTTCATAAACTTGGATCTGCAAATGTCATCCTTGGCTTTTCCATTTTTCTGTCGCATTTTTGTATTTATCATTCACAAGCGAAAGATTAAAGGGGTAGGTTGTCTCGGTGACGAGTTTGTGCATATTTAAACACGGGGAATGGATTCTTGCTGATAGATACATGCATATATGGATTAATGTAAGACTTCGGTGATTTATTGAAGCTGCATCAAGAGACTTGAAGTGAAGTCTGTGATTTGGTAGATTATATTACTCAAAATGAAATCGAACCTTTCAGCGAAAGTTGCCAGGACAAGTGATCCATGATCATAAAACTAGCATACGTAGAAGTAGAAGAAGGGTCCAACGAGTGAGACAGAGAGAGAAATGCAAACAGGGAGAAAGATAGATAAATAGGGAATAGACAGAGAGAGAGAGAGAGAGAGAGAGAAGGTAAGAGAGAGAGAGAGGAAGCAAGAAGAAGAGAAATAGAGAGAGAGAGAGAGAGAGAGAGAGCGAGGAAAGGACGAGTAGTGATCAAAAGAGAGATAAAGAGATAGAGAGAAAGAGAGAACAAACAGATTAAACACAGGTAGGGTGAAACGGATTGGAAAGAAAGAGGAGAGATAGAGCATGTTGAGAAGGGATTCATGAACTTGATAATTGATACTCCGTCTATTTAATTTTGGGTAACAACACAACATCAATTCAAACAGCAAGATGACCGCGACAAAAAGAAAGAAAGAAACACCCCCACACACACGCACACACAACAACAACGATAACAACAGCAACAACAAACAAATCATAATGCCGTTTAAGACAAATTTATTTAAAAACAATGCCGAAGATGTGTTTTGGTATCTTAACAAAAATATTTAAAAAATAACCTCAATATGAGCGCAAATTACACGGAAAACATAGGCCTCTGCTTTATTGACAATTCGGCAATTTCAATCCCAATCAAGTTAATAATGAATATCACATGACAAACAATCTAATGTCTGATGAAAACATAATGACCACAAAATACAATTTGTATGATAATAAACCACTGAAGCAGGTGAAGTATAAGTTGCCACTATTTCTTCCATAATTTCTATATACCGCTAGTGAAAACGGGTTATTTATTGTACAGTTAAATACAATTCATATTAAAGTACGAGTTAAAAAGTTCGTTCCTCACTTTCCATGTGAACTTCCCAAGCAAAACATACACATACAAAGACAGAGGGTAGATAAAAGGAGGGAATGAGAAGTACAGCGATAACATTATGTAGATCAATGAGGGGAGAGATAAAGAGAGAAGGAAAAATAGAAGCAAAGGGCTTATATAGAGACGTGAAAGGTATTCAGAGACTCGGCGTCGGTATTAAGGATGACGAAAAGAGGGAAATTCATATTTGACGGGCATGTTAACTGTTTTGATGCTTTGACGCTGTCTTTTCATCGTTAAATACTTTCCATCTTCCGAGGCTTCAAATGAAATGTCGTCTTCTTCTTCTTTCACATCCCCTTTTTCCTTCTATTTGAATTGGAAGAGCGTGTCTTTCAAACACTGACAGATGTTTATGTGTCAAAATACCAACTACGGGCGTCAAGACTTGTTCTTCTTCATAAGGAGAGCAAATAGACGAGGACATGGAAGATTTGGCGTAGAAGAATGGTACGTTGTCATACTCGCGACACCAATGGCTTCCGTATGCACAGGTCCTCAATGACGACGGATACAACAGCGATGACGTGTTACCATTCTGAATGCCAGTCACATGACTGCGTGAATACGCTTTGTAAAGAGAGGTGTCCGTCGTTTTTTTTTTCAATCTCGAAAATGCAAAATAACTGACCTTCCTATTAGTACGGAAGCACAGGGCATCGTGTCCATTCGATGACACTATAGGAATCAATAAAACAATTGAATATAAAATGCTGAGCTTTTGTTCAAACGAGCCAAAAGTTATTTTGAAAGTCCACTTTGTTTTCGTATGCGTACTATAAAAGGTCAGTCAGACCAAAATATCACCATTAGCCACACCAAGCATAATTATGTTGTAGTGTAATTGTTGAGGATTGAGTTCAAGCTTAATGCTTCCGAGTTTGTTACCGTAGTGCGTGACTGCGTGTGTGTGCGTGCGTGTGTGTTTGTGTGTGTAGTGAATATCTGTTATTGCTTTGCTTTATGCATTATTCTGACTAGGACGATTACTCCAGTGTATCTTTAAAAAAAAAAAACTATCTGCGCGAACTTTAAATTGATTTATTGTTGTCGGAAGTGTCTTCAAAATGAAGAAGTAGATGAAGATTTAGAATTCGATACATTAAAAACTGCAGTACGGCCCTCAAAATGCAAGAAAGCAAATTGTCCTCGCCGAGTTTCTGAAGCTCCAGTTTATAATCAAGTAGGGTCACCAGGGGTCAAGTTTAGAATGGTATGTTACTCGAGTCGAATCGAGTCAATTCAAAATAATAAATTGAGTCAAACTCTAGTTTTTTTCACCACAGACAGACACAACTTAAGTAATAATGAAACCTAGATACATCTTTGCAACATGTCATTTCTCTCAGCGTTCTGTGGATGTAAGCACTGGCGTTTATATCTACATTATATGACTATAAATGATGTTCAGAGGACCTACAGGGTCAATAACGTTCATCAATAGCTGCTTAAAGTAGCGATGGAATGTTTAATGGCACAAAGACCCGTGCCATTTACCCTTTACTTTTCTCTTTTAAACTCTTTTTAAACGTTTTGCGTTCTCCAAATATGTTTTTTTTTTTTACATGATCCGATAATGGCGCCTCGTGGACTTAGATTTTTATTGTGCTTTTGGGTTATGATATCATGACGCTCTTTGGCCAACATCTTGATCCTGTTGAGCTCCGGGCTAGCAATGTAGTTCCTTTAACCGCGCTTGAACTTCCCGTATCTATCTCTCTTTTTCCATCATCATAATGTGTTATCTCTCTCTCAAACACACACACGCACACGCACACGCACACACAATGCGCACACCCACACTGACACTCTTACCCTTCGACCTCACACATACGCGCGTTTTCTGTCTCTTTCCTTCTTCCACTCCCTCTAATGACAAGTCACTCTCTTTTTTTCTCTCTCTCTCTCTCTCCCCTTCTCCTTTGCCTCTATCGCTCACCCTCTCTACCACTTCATGTGTGCGTTTCTATCTACCATCATGCTTACATACATGTACACATGGATAAAATTAAATTATGGGTGATTTTAATATAAAGTATTTCCATTTTTGTTTTGCAGTTCAAGAATTAAATGCTGTGATTCGCATCTTCTAACAATACAAAAGGCATTGTGAAAACATATATGTTAATACAATACACATACACACGAACCTGAAGCTCAATAAAAAGAGAACGCAGACATTTTGCTTATCAAACGAGAATTGATCATCAATATCAATTTTGAACAAACTAAATACTAATTTCCCTTAAACATGGACTTCACTCATCATTGCAAAGAAAATGAATGATTTAATTGTATTTCGGAATTTTGTATCGGTCCCGAATTGCCATTAATCTGCTCACTATATATGGCTCATCGATATTTTGTTAACATAGAATTGAAGCAAAAAGTACACCATGCGGCGTAATAGTAATGAACCCCCATCATGAGATTTCCTGAAACGTCGTTCACGTGTACTGTGGATCAAATTAAGTTCCTATTAGATCAAATAAATCGTAGAATAACAACCCTGTACATTATAGACAGCGAGTTAGTAAGTGAATGAGAGAGAGAGAGAGAGAGAGAGAGAGAGAGGGGGGGGGGTAAAGAGAGACAGAGAAGAAGATAACAATAGGCGAGAAGAGAGGAGGGGGGGGGGCAGGAAGATCAGGGTTATAAATAAATATGGAGTTGAATTTAGAGCTATTTAAAGAAAAATTTGGAATGAAAAGGGAAGAGGAGGATGAAAGATATATATATATATATATATACATATATATCAGAGTATACCTTCTGATATAGAGGGCATAACGAAGGGAAAGGCTAGCACCGCAAAAGGGAAATTAGAATTGTGTACGGAAATATTATATTAAGACCCAACGGAGTTTGAAGATAGAGACTGTCAGAGGGACAATACACGATGATCAATATATAAAATATGGTGAAGGGCTGGATGAAGAGAAGGGGGTAAAATAGGCGAAAAGAAATATGGATAGGAGAGAAGAGATAGATAAATTTTGTTAGAGAGAGAGAGAGAGAGAGATATGGGGGCAATGATATGAAGTGAGATGAGGAATTGCATGTCTTGATTTGGAAGATTTGGCAAATGTCAAATAGGATTTAGATTATGAAGCTAGGATAGATACATGATATCGTGCTTGTCAGAAGCAGTCCATGTCACTCCAGCTTTAAATGCAGGACGACATCACATTTTATCTCATGCTTATTTTCCTCCATCTTATTATCTTATTAATGTCCATCCAGGCTTTCGGAGGAAATACAATTGTCTCGATGAGTTGGAAAAGTTTCAACAAACTCAATATTTAATTCGCACCTAACGGAAATGCGTGTAATTATTATTTCTGCTTGTTTGAGCTAGCCCGGCATTTTTTTTACCTTGAACTTTACCTAGACGACAAAAATGAATTATATCTCTTAATTCATGCATGCAAAATAGTATGATAGCTGATAGCTGAAAGATAAGGAAGACTATTTCTTCGACCCAATTATATCAATGTACGGTTGAATCGTTCCTAAAAGCCAGTATCATTATTCCTCCGGGTCATTTTGTTGTTGTCTTCCAATCTTACGTTAATTGGGGTGGTTTGTATAACAGTAAGGTATCTCTAAATTCAGTCCTTAGAGCATCGTTTAAATTGCTTTCACACATGCTAGATTGTTAAATAACTTGATGAGGACACACAATTATAATATGTGTGTATGTATAAACAAAAGAAGACATGAATATGTAAGAAAGGAATAACCCATTGCCTACTAAAACCGGGCGGCTCCTGTATGTATTAAGGCCTATGTGACTGCGAGAACCCAGTTTTCAACGGGTTAATTAGCAGTGGAATGTCTTATTTAATTGTGGATAATCGTTTGCGCCATAAAGTGATTCATAGCCTAATAATTTAAAATTAATTTGCCCTTTATGTACACCTTGATTACATACTACTTCATCATGTTCTATTTTGCAAGCACGCTTTCCTGGGCCAGCCAATTATTGAGTTCTTTTCGAGACGGAACGTATCAAACCTTAATTGAATTCAATACAAACATGTATGATTTATGCGTCAGTGAATAATAATGGATAACTAGTGGATAATAATGAATTTAAAGAGAAGTTTGAGTTCTGGGGAGTGGTCACAAATAATTGGTGAGTTTATTTTGCAAGTGTGGAAGAACATCGGAGAAAAAAATGTTGCTGAAAAGCATGGCTCTTCAAATGCCTTCATATTCTAAATATGACAAGTAACAGCTTTAAAATGAGGCTCGATTTTTATGCCATATGTTTGTGTAGTCCAATATACATCTTTCTGTGAACAGTGCTTGTTACTTTACCAAGACTGTGCCAAATTTCTTATCATTTTGATGACTCCAGAACGTTGCAGTACACACCAATACTTGTATGCTACATGTACATGATCAACTTTTTCTGCTCGATTCCACACCGTTTCTTTGACAATGCTATCGCATGACCAGAACTCAACTTTATCTTTAAATGTCGATTATGAGATATGACATGAAATATCCTGTTTGCTGTGGGAACCTAATAGTGAAATGGCAGAATTTACCGCCGTATGATTTGACGTGCTTGATTAAAAATCAAATGAAGTCGCTTGGCGCTGGAAATAGAATGGATGATCATTTGTTCACAAACCAATCGAGATTGATTGATGGTTTAAACAAAACAACAGGTAGATGATCATGATTCTGAAACATATCCGACCGAATAAAAGGTAACTGGATTAAAAGATTCGGTATCCGTGTCTGATACAAATCTCTTGAAAGAACTGTTAGGAAATCAATTATGCGCGTTCCCATTAAACGACCGATTACTGTTTAGGGTAAGCTGATTCTTATGCCTCAGGCTTATCGATGGTCAGTGAAAAAAGCAAACTTCCTTTACAGTGAAAGTCCACATACATGTACTCCGTATCTCTCATATGATTCCTCTTCGCAAGTAGTCATTCGTAAATGTTGATTCTTTTCTAAATAAAGGGAATATTTTGGCCGATCTAAATTCTAATAAAACAAAACTCCTGTTTATGCCACGTTTACCTAAAAATGTACGTACAAAATGGCCCTTTTTTCATGAAGCATTGCAAAATTGAAAAAAAAAACTACACTAAGCCTATAGGCTGTATATCTCAATTTTGTTCTCCTAAATACATCCATTATCACAAATCTTGTGTGAGCCAGGAGGGTGCCATAATAAAATTCAGGTAAATTACCTTTTGAAGAATATTGCTCTCCATTATTATAATTAAACGACGGTAACTTTAGTTTCCTCAATAAATCAAAGTAAGTTCACTCATAAATAAAGCAGCTGCTGTATTTAAAAAAAAAAAACTCTATACGGCAATGTGATACCGTATGTGAACAAGCAACACAAAACCGCTACTAAGTCACATTGTGTGATTTTTAAGTAGAGCTTTATTGCATTTGGTCAGGATGGTAAAATATACTTTGTAGTATTTCATGAGAGATTTTACACTCACCGATGTAATTTCAAATTATGCCAGTCTCATAATAAAGTAAAGATCCTGAATTATTTATTTCAAGTATACGAAATGATTTGACTATGCTGTTGGATGTTTCTTTCAACAGCAACAACAAAAAGTAACAATGTTCATATTTTTTTACCTGCCTCTTTTGTGTGGGCGTGTGTGATCGCACGTGTGTGTGTTAGCGTCTGTGTTTGTGTCTCTCTCCCCCTCTCTTTTTGCTTTTGAGTGTCTCTTTATGCACCATTTTCTTTACAATCATTGTCTCTTACTCGTTCTCCTCCTCTCTTCCTTATATTCCCCTCCCCCCTCTTTCATGCCTTCCCTATATCTTTTACTCCGCGTGTCTGACTCTTCCTTCCCATCCCACTTTCTAATTCTGTGTCTGTTCCTCAATTTCTTTCTTATCTTTTCGCTAGCTTTCCATCTATCCCTTTCCCTTTCACTCTCATTCCCACTCCCTCATCTCTCCTTCACCCCCCTCTCTCTCTGTCTGTCTCTCTCTTTCTCTCTCTCCTTCTCTCTCTCTCTCTCTTTCTCTCTCTCCTTCTCTCTCTCTCTCTTTTCTCTCTTTCTCTCTCTCTCTCTCTCTCTCTTTCTCTTTCTCTCTTTCTCTTTCTCTCTTTCATTTCGCACATGTCCCTCATTTTGTCGCCATTCTGACATGTGCGAAACTTATTTTTATGACACATACCCTGGATGGAATAATTATATTTCCATGTTCGCAGTACTATTTTCTTTCACGCTGAATTAATTTCATCTTAATTAAGGGGAAATAGGAACCACATAATAGTGACGCCGGCAATTGTTCTCATATTTTTCCGCTCATTGATTCTACTTCATACGCGATTATGACATGAGGTAAAGGTTTATAATATAGGTTTACTTAAAGAGAAGGTTGAGTTCTGGGAAGAGGTGAACAATAATTTGTGAGCGTTATTATTGTATTATGCAAGTGTGCAAGAACATCAGATAGAGAATGTTCGCTGAAAATGTTAATTTTAATATTCAAAATATGGTATGTAACATCATACAAATCGGGACAAAATGTTATGCTATATGTTGTGTAGTCCCATATACACCTTTCTGTGTTCAGTGCTTGTAACATTACCAAGACTGGGCCAAATTTCTTATCATTTTGATGATTCCAGAAGAATACTTATAAGCTAGATGATCAACCTTTTCTGATCGATTCTACATTGTTTCTTTCACAATGCAATCGCATGGCCAGAACTCAACTTTATCTTTAATCCATATAGTCCGTTGGGTACAGTACTCTTATACTTTGCATTATCAGAATTAATACCAAATGTTGAGCGGCATGTGAACGGGTATCAGAAAGAGGAAATATCCGCCATCGAGAACATTCTTTATTCACATTTACTACGAGTGGGCTAAATCGTATTAAACGGGGAACAATTTTGTTTAGGCAAAAGAGATCTTTGATTAACGAATGTAATTACATACCATTTTTCTCGCTTATCGTTGCCCTAAAAGGGGCTCGCGGAAATGACAGAGGTGGTATAAAAAACTATTACAGTGGGCGAGTTTTTTGTCCAACTTTTGAGACCCAGTTCTACTTAACTGAATATCAATATTTACAAATCCACTTCAAATTAAAAAAAAAGTGATAGAACTGCAATGGCTCATTTGCACTGGAATCGAAATACCCTTTTAAAAATAAATAATTTGTTATTTTCCCATTAGCACATAAAGATATTAAAAAGAGATCCCATATATTTCCTTCATAAATTGTAATAATTCCTCTCAATCATGTTTTTATATTTAATGTAGATTGGTATGTCATAATAATTTGATGCATTAACTTAGCAATTTACAAAGCAGTTATATTTGGTAATTGATCTCGTTAAATATTTATTTGATTAATATGTTTTGCAAGAATTGACTTTAGTCGTAAACATGGTAAATTCAATTCAATTCAATGTTTTTCTTTCCACAATTCGATAACAATGGAAATTAAAAACAACCTATAATCATGGCGATGCAGTATATAATAGGTATACATACATTTAACAACAATAAATGGTACAGTAAAAAATTGCAAAGAAGAGAAATAACCAAAAATATAATCAAAATATGGAGTGACAAACAAAGCCGGACAACAAGGCCCATCCCACATAAAACAGGAAAAGGAATAAACGTATCACAAAGAATCCACGAGACACAACATCATTTATTTCCGATCATGTCATTGTAAACAAGCAAGAACAAAACCTTCGAATATGTCAAATGTGAAGGATAAGAATGAACCCGAAAAAAGAAAACGATTAAAAAGGCAGTATGATGGGGACACAAAAGACGCTGAAATTCTTTTTAACTGTAGAGATAAGTCACTTAATGAATAAAATTGATTAATTGAAATATTAGATATTAGATTGTTGGTATAAAGCAGCATACAGAATATAAGGATCGTTGAATTTTTAGACAGGCAAGAGCGAAGGATATCCTGAAACTCAAGCCTGACTTGTATTCGATGTAATAATTTCCCCATACGCTTGTATTTACAATTACTCCTAAGTTGAATGACGTAGGTGAGGTTGTGGGTGAGGGTGTGTGTCTCCATGTGCAGAGTATTTGTAGTTGTGTGTGCCCTTTGTCATTCATGGCCTATCTATCTGAGCGGCGAATGCTTGCGAACGTTGCGAGAAATAGCGACTTTTAGCGATGTTTAGCGACAATATTAGCAATATTTGAGCGAACTTTTGCGAAAGTCTTAGCGAAAGGCAGTTGGCAATTATTAGCGACTGTAAACAAATGTTAGCGACAGTTTTTGCGAAGATTAACAACTATTTGCCAATCCTTTGCCACTATTTTATGAATGTTTGGGACCTTTTGTTAACTCCAGGTACTCAATGGGTCGATTTCATTTAGGAACCATATGGTAACGTGGTCGCTAGCATTGTCGAATCAAAAAGAACTTCAGCGACACCGTCTTATAACCGTTTGCAAAGGCTTACGACTGTTTGCAACTGTTTGCGGGAAACTGTCTACGACAATGAAAACTGTTTGCGAACTTTCTTGCAACCTTTAACAACCTTTAACGAACCTTGACGAAACCCCAAATTCGCTACGTTCGCAAGCATTCACCGCTCAGTGAAATAGGGCCTTTAGGGTTAGGTATTTTCTGTTCAGTATTTAAAAAAAGATTGTCTTGCTTTTTTTTTCTTCTTAGGCCTCTTTGGAAAGAAAAACATGCATTATGAATGAGCTTCGCATTTTCAAAAACACATGTCCAAAGGCAATGACATAACTAAATATTTATACATTTTGTCTTAAATAAAATACACAGGCCTAATGCCTGTGATCTTTGGCTGTGGCACAATCACGAATTTCCAAATGTCAAACCGTTAAGATTATACCAAGGTTTAAAAATACTATATTCCTTTTGCAGCCAACATCACATTCTGTAGAACTTTGCAGGAATTATGAAGATGTCATGTATGTCCTATCTGTGGAATTTAGACATTAGCAGTGTCCTAGTATTCAAATTATGCAAGGAAACAAGGAAACTGTCAAACACTATTGAGTGACTGACTGACATCTTTTTTCTTTGGTAATAACATACATCACATGAGCTGTAGCAGGTGCATGAGCATTTGTCTACATCAATAACCTTCTTGTAATGGCCAAAATTAAACTGATTGAATCTTTGTGCCGCACCAAACGTACGACCATTCGGTAAAATGGTCTGAAATCAGACTATTACTAAGGTGATTGCAATAACTTAAGTCCATTCGACAACTAATGGTCGTTATTTTCCCCACTAAAAGTAATTTTGAAGCCCTTTCCAGCTGAGGGAAGTTCTAAATTAGCATTGTTTTTTCAAATGCCGTTGGAATTTAACCTTTTCATTTTTTGGGCCTGCAAATGGGAGATAGTACCTTTAAAAATCGGTGAAATCCGTCTTTTAATTTTTTTTCTTCTCTTTCTTTTTCACTTCCTTTATTTCTTCGTCATTCCCTAACCTATATTTCCGAACTACATACACATTATGGCTACCAGGGGTTATCCACCCCCTTCCCCCTAAAAAAATGTTCATCCTTTTGAGTAGGCCTTCGAGAATCGGCAATCGGAAATCATTATTTTGTGCATTCATTACATGCTCCTATGATAAGTAATTGCTTAAAGGGGTCGTTTAACAATGTTAAATCTGAGATACACGGCCCTACGCGTTATCAGTGTCTGTGATATGGTGTAATATTGAAGCCCTAACAAAATTGCGCTTCAAAATGAGCAAGAAGTGCCTCAAAAAAGTAAAAATCTTTGAGTGCCCGGATTTACCATACTTTGTTTCCCCAATAGACTGTAGTGTTATGAAAACCGTCAGGCGAACGGTTTTCAAAATTTGTAATTCCAATCATAAATATCTTGATAATCAGACAAGCGATCGGCTTGTAAAAGTCATGGAGTTCCTGACTGACCTAAAGGTTTATAATTATCATTGCATCATGAGCTAAATCCAGAATTTTGTTTCAGAATCTGAGACAAAGTTACCGGATCCCTTTAATAGGACAGTACACCCAATATCAAACGCCACCTTTTCACCTTGATTTACCAGGAGTATTAGGTTCCTATGAAGTCATGGATCAACCACGGAATCGTTCATTGATCAGGTTGACGTCGTGACAAAAACTAAATGACGGATCAATGATTCGTTTACGAGGACAATCATAATGTACGACTCGTCTTCGTTCCAAATAAACATCCGTGCTTAAAGAAACCTCTTTTAAAAGATCAATTAGTTTTTAAAAAGACGTGAGGAAGGGCAAGAAGATCGAGCCATTATCAATGATCTTAAAATACGTTTGAATGAAGTCAGACAAATGGAACATATCCTAATAATGACCGCCCTAATGATTATTGTACTATATAATTATAATTGAATCGCCTGCAGCTTTTAGTTAGTAATACAGTGACATAAAATGTATGGCTACTTGTTAAAATTGTAATTTAACACACTAATACTCGTCGTTTGCTATATTACCTTTATTAATGATGGACATCCAATATATCATTAACCCTGTTAGCAAGTTTAATAGTAAACCCTCAGTCAATTTTACAATGCTTTATTTGAGTCTTATTTTTCATTGAGACTTTAAAAGTACAAGCATTATTAGTACTGCGGTTATAAAGTAATAATTTGGGACGAAATTTGTTGTATAATCAAAAATAGTGATTTGAATAGTTTTGTTTCTTCTTGATTGCTTATTCCGCTCAAAATAACGTTCGGAATTTGATGTTACGGAATGAAGTATTGATATCTACATATAACCCATGGGTGATAAACGCAATGGGATTTTAGTTCATGAGTTTGTTTGCTTTTTCCGTTAACCAAGTTGTTTCCCTTTTTATCTTTAGCGTGTCTTGTACTGACCTATTTCAGTAATTTAAGTGTCGGAGCAAGAGCAAAATTGGATATCTTCATAACTATTTTTAGTATTTTTTGTCATTCTTTATTTTTTTGACCTGAACAAGAAATATGATGCCCCACTAGAGGCAAAAAATCCTTTTTACCGAATACACTGTTTCGTTAGAAGTTTGTGTTTACTAAGGAAACTATACTCCCTCTTGGTTGCCATCACTGGATTTTGATTTATCGGAGTTAATCTGACCGTACAAGATAACAAGCAACAGATTAATCAAAATAGGTCGACTTTAAAACATAGAAGCAGTAACGTGTATAAACGCCTCGAGGGATAAAAGCTTACATAAACTTTAAAGCATAATTGGATTCCATCCCTTCAACTGGTGGAGTTTGTTTATTTCGGCTCTCCCATGATTGTCGTTGGTGGACTCGCTTTGATTTCCTAGGGGAAATTGTTTTGTTGTTGGTGAAAATAATATCAGAGACAGGATAGGATAAGTAGAAAAAATGAGTGAACCTCATTTTTGTCCAATCTGTGCCTGAAGCGAATCTACGTGACGAAGAGCGATACTTTCCAATTATAGCTCAATACCGAAGGCAATTAAACGCGAGCAAGTTGACTACCTTAACATTTATCATCTTTTCCGTACAGTCCATTCCTTCTTCTAATAACTATGTCGGTGTATTACTTAGAAAGATAGGGGTCTAAATTGTTTTGAATTATTTGAGGCATTTCAACAGGTTGGTGGAGAAGGCATCATATAGTTTATATTTTATATTTTTGCTTGACAATTAAATATTTCGGAAGTCCCAGGAGTTCGACATTGTCGGTCTCATTAATTTCAAGATTTTCCACAAGCCACTTTTTCACAAACTTAATTTCATAGCTAGTATCCTTCGCTACAGTCTATTTTTATTTCCAATTAACGGTAAGCTGTGAATGAGGTTATCATGAGGTTAAGGAAAGTTTAAATCCGTTCTTGCCATCTCACCATAACCACATGTAAGATGTGTTCGGTTATCCAGTTATAGTCACGCACTTCGTGAAATTGCACGCGAATTAATACACCCGATTATGACAATATTTGCAGGAAAATGTCTCATCGCACATTAAAATAAGCAGGTATCACGAGCACAAAAACAAACGGAGACAATTGGTACACATTCGCTGGAGTCTGTTTCAAAAGCGTGCCGTCATCTCATACACATCTCATTACAAACTTCCACGCTATTTGTGTTAGGTAAGCACGCAGCTCGTTGATACATAACAAATATAGCTTACATTACTTACATTCCGTGACGCGACTGATATAGGTTGTTGAAAAGAGGTAGAAAGAAGTTATTACTATTGTGTTCTTCCCCTGGCTTATCATATATGCAAGGAGAGCGGTGGAAATAATTGTGAAATTCGATAATATAAGGCGCGGCCCCAATTTTTCTTTCCTTTAGTTGAACGCTTTATTTAACTTTTAGGGAAAACTGATCCACAAAACGAATTGACTTCATTGTGGATTCTAAGTTTTGCCACCTTTCATCAAATATTTACCTCTATTTAACATTGGCCAGGATGTGAATAAAAACGTGACGGTCAAAGAACGCGATTGTTACACTGGTTGTGGAAATACAGTGAAACATCGACATCTAATACAGATGATTACAAAGGAACGTGACATTGATGAAATGCCACTACTCTACACTACTCTACACTACCAGCCAATAGATTGGATAGACCTTGGGGTTTATTCATGAAATTAGTTCTACATGTTTATTTCAAAAGCAATGAGATTCAGGACCTTCGCAAACTAATCAAGCGTTTTGGTGTAAACTTTTCAGATGGTCTTGACACAACACACTGGTTCGAAAACACACAGCTGATATCCTTTAGAGTGGTAAAGCTGGATCTCCCAGGAAATATGAATTGTATAATCAAAGTAAATTTGAAATTCATTTTTCTAATGAGGCATTCATTCCGCATTATGTATTTTCGATAATTGTAGGTATCCCCTTCAAAATTGTCATTGATTGATTTATGGTGCATCCAGTTAATATGAATTTAATGCCTCGCTTTGCCTTTTGTATCGACATTAGTTGGTAAGTTTTTGATTCACTTGCATGTTCAAGGGGGGGGGGTCTTAAGGGGAACTGCACTAATGGCATCAAGGTCGAAGGTTCAAGTGGCCGAATATCAACAAGGCATAGAAAGAAGGTTGTTGGTTCTTGAGGACGAATGTCCACGAAACCATAGGCCCACCAAACCGAAGGTCGTAGTTGGGCACATTAAAACAGGTAATACATTTCAGTGGGCCATAAATCAAAAGTTCAGAGACGGAATGTCTCGGTTTTAATTGTGGATCTTCGGTCTCCTGCACATTTGATCTACGGTTAACTAAACAGATACAGGTGACAATCCAATGTCAGTATGTTTCATTCGGATCGTGCTTCAATTATTTCATATTCGCTTTTTAATCATGTATAATATATACCAAACGTATTATTTGATTGTTTATTTTTGTCATTCGTATAATTCGCTAAAAGTTGAATACGCATAACACATTTCCTGGTTTATTTAGACTTGGTTACAAACCCGTATTAACAGCACCTTCAACGGAAGTAAACTTTTTACGTAACTACGTAACCAAAGAACTCTGACAAGTGCCATTCAACCGAAGCCATATCGTCAAAAAAAAAATTGTTTGGCTTTAGAGCATTAAATAGTAGACAAGATAACAGATGTAAGATGCAATCCATTATCAACAGACTTTATGAAGTAGAGAAGAGCTTTGCGATCCAATCATTCGTCGGGGTATTGTTAGTAATGTTCGTACAACCTAGCACAGTAATACAATGATCAACATGATGATACAAGGATTTTATCAGAATTCTCCACTCTACACACACGCACCCACGCACACGCTTACACACACACACACAGACGAGCGCACACACTTTCCATCTCTCTCTCTCTCTCTCTCACACACTGTACGATTTGAACATTTTAATGTTCACTGTTAAACCAAAATGTTCACCCACCCCCTCCATTCGGATATCTTAAATGAAGAGCAGTGAAGAACACCAGATATGCTCCACACTACTCAAAGGAAGACGGTTTTCACTTCTTCTATCTCTTTCCAACCACCCCGTCCTTTATCTTTCATCTATTCGGTGCACTTAAAAGATTGTCGGCCTGACGTACACCGGGGGGAACATGGAATTGCAGTGAGCGGCGCTGCCGTGGGAGTTGGCGAGGATGAGGGCAAACAGACAAATATCTTCCACGGGGCCCTGAGCAACGGATGTCTCAATATTTGTCGGATGAGCAGAGAGAAGACCTGTACTTTATCCCTCAGAGTACGTTGCCTATACCAATTCAAAATTGTTTTTCTCCCCTTTTTGTTTTAGTTCTTCGTGGAAGCGCCCACGGCTCTCGATGTCAACATTCAATGTTTTACAAGATAGAATCTACAAATGATGATGCCTTTCGACTTTTTTTTTTCGTTTTTTATTTTGGTTTGGGGTTGGGGGTGGGGGGGGGGGGGGGGGGGGTTGCTAAATCCAATGTTTCTCAAATTAAAATGTTGCACAAATTCACCCAGAACAACTACCCCTATAACAAAATACCCCATTTGAAGAAAGACACCAAGGGGTGGGGTTGGGGAAGTGGACCGAATTTAATTGATGAGTTGCCAGAGGTAATTATCAGGAATAATTTTCACATAATCAGTTATCCCAAGATAACTATCATTTTCCTTGGGCATGGTAGATCGGATATCCTAGAATCACGGATTTATTTTCCAATATCTCCGTTGAATTCTCTGACATTGCTTACTGGGCGAAATCCGACCCCCATACCCTTTTTCATCGTAGATAAGACTACTTGACTTGTATGTAAGAGGATTTCAAGGACTACAAAATGAGCCTGGGTTTTCATTATCAGCAGAGGATTTAATATCTTTTGGAGTCATATTACCTGGAAACGTAAATAATACCTAAGAAGTTCATGAGCAATTCAGTTAATTTATCAATCGAGCCTTTGTGTGCCGCTATAGAACACGTTTTTTCGTCGAAGTTTATCCAAAGGTCTCTCCGATGACAAATACATTCGTTGCTTCCAAAAGCAATACACTGCATTTTGAATTGCATGAATCTTAGCGAAGAGTAGGAATTGAGGATTTTACCCATAACATCAAATCACAGTCATGTAGTTTGTTACAATATCAGTTTATTAACAATCATTATTTTTAACAAAGGATTAACAGAAGATACAATTGTATAGATATTACCCAAAAAAAAGTATATAAAAGCAGACAAGAGAAAAAGCCCATATCATGTTTTATCATTAACAATGCAGTGATAACACTTCATATTATTCATAATGGAATACGTGATACACAATGTACACAAAATATCAACGGACACGCTAAGCATGCTTGTATTACAGATAAATTACTGATATTTTGTTTAAAGATGCCCCTTTAACAGTAGATTGTAAATGAGAGAAGAGGGGAGAGAGTGCCTTGCTGAAGCATATATAATAATAATCAATACGATCATCAAAATTGCTACCGGACGTAATACATTAACATGACTTGTATGCAAGACTTCTAATCAATATGAGGTTGATTACCAATCAATCAAACTCATTCCAGTTTAGAGCCCACTTAGGTTTGACGGATAAGAAGGGTATTGTAGATATATTAGAATGGATTGTATCGTATTGCCGTTATAATTAGATTAGTCGATGGAGAACATTTGACATAGATTGATCATTGATTTACATTAGGGTCGGTTTGTGCTAGGATTAGTCATACCATGCATGCCATCTCCAAATCCCCTTTAACAAAAACTTGGACTTCCCCATCCGACCTACAATTGAACTAAGCATTATTTCTCTTTCTCACTCCTACACACTATCCAAACGTGGACACACACACCCACGCAAACCTACACACACCCAACCGCGCATACACACGCACGCACGCACGCCAACACAATCATGAACATGATATCCTTTTACTAATTCCTTCCTCCCAAATATCTAATAATGTATTTCATTCATTTCATAAACAAGTTTTAAAAAACGTGCTTCGCCCACCTCTCTGAAGGTTCATCAGAATGATTTCGTGTGATGTCGGACTTATGTTTTGTTGGTCTTTTGGGAAGTCCAAGAGAGCAATCCGATTTAAGGTGCAGGAATTTTTAACTTTCCGTGTAGGTCTTGGTTCTTCATATGCAATGACGATCACTCACGTCATAAAAGAGCAGACAATGCTCTTGCTGCGCACGAAAAGTGATATTGGATTAGACCTTTTTTGAACCTTCACGGCAAGGTGACCTTTGCATTTTATCATGAAATCAAAGTAATTTGTGTTTACAAATATTGAAAGACTATGAGATTTGTTGCGGATGATTAGTACAAATCTAATCGAAATTACCTTAGGATTATACTCCCACAGTGACAAGTCAAATCTGTCCCCCTAAGCGACTTTGGAAGTAGAATATGTTAGTAAAACGATATCCATCCGTTGAGATTATTGGCATACGATAAGGTTAAGGAAAAAGGCGCCGTCGCATAGGCAAAGTTTTATTTCAGCAATTTTCAACAATTTCATAAACATCTTATTACGTTTCTCTCTCTCCCATGTCCTTTCCACCTCTCCTCATCTTTACACCCCTTGCTCTCTCTCTCTCTCTCTCTCTCACTTTGCTCTGTATTTTTGTCCTTTCTATTTTATGTTTATTAGCTCCGTTTGATGAAAGAGAATATACATTGTCAGTGGTTAAACACTGTTTGAAAGAAGATTCTCTCTTTCTCTCTCTCTCTCTGTGTTACTTCTTACCTTTTTAACCTGTGACCATCCCTGTTGCTCTTTCATCGCTCTTGAAGTTGCGTCGAACACCAAGTATGCATCCTTGGAATCCCAACGTCTTCACCACTTCCCCCATAGGAGACCTAGAGAAACAGAACAATGTGACACGAGGGATGCGCTCAATATGTCTAATTTGTAAGTGTTCGCTGGGCTGCATCAACCCATTAGTCTGCCTCGCTTAACACCTTCAGTCTCCCCCCCCCCCCACTTGTTTAAATTCAGCCACTTTGAAAACTACAGACTGTGACAGAGCATGTTTTCTCCACATAATCACACTCTAGCGTCCAGACCTCATCCATCTCGACGTAAGAAGAAGGATGGCTATTCCATGTTTGTCACTTAACATTATGATAGTGAAAGGGGGGATTACAAGAAGTCAAGAGAGTGGTTATAACAGTTAGGTTAAAATATTAATGATAACACACATTACTGCTAGTAGAAATGCTGTAGTAACTTTTAAATATAGTTGGAAAGTGAGAAGAAATCATAACTTGTCAAATGCATGTAGAAAGATGAAAACAAGTTCCGTCCAACCACATCGCTCGGATATAAGAACGACGAAAGAAACACATTGTAACTATTAGCAGTAGGACGTTAAGCTTTTTTTTTTAAATACAAAAATAGAACACTAAATGACAGCTTAGAGGACTTTTTTGTTAACGCACAGGGCAAAACATTCATCACTTCAGGTTATTGTCGACAGACAATGTCCTCTAGAAAGTAGGATAATTCAAAAAGATAGAATGTTTCACATGCATGCCTCGAGACCCCGTAAATAAGAGGTCGGTGAACTGAAAGGTTGAGAAGAAGATGTAGATGTCTATCAAAGACGTTTTGTATGAAGCGCAAAGTACAGGACATCTTTAAAGTGTAACTCGCGTTCTTGCGTTCGGCTAACATTCTTTTCTCTCGTCCGTCATGTAGATTTATAGACATCGTGACAATGATAAATAACCATCGACTGTCAATTACCCTGAATACAACATTCTTGACGCACTCTTGTCGCATGAATATATGTATAAATATTGTACAAGGGTTACTGCGCACCTTGATTTGTATTTTGTTGTTCGGATGCTGTTTTCGCAGATAAGAGATTTGGAGGAATCGATTTCCAAAGTGTCATCCGTTTTGCATCTGTCCTCATTAGCTAAGTGATACGGGAAAAGAGGTATTTCATGACCTAATGCTTCGGGGAAAATAACACAAATACCTGTCAAGGTGAGCCATAAGATTCATTCCCTCTTTTCTTTATCATAATATCTCCCTTTGATTAGAAATGTGAATGGGCGGCAGAATTGGGGCACCCCCCCCCCCGGAAAAAAGAAGATAGAAAGTAGCCGATTTATTGTGCCATACAGGGTGAATCTGTCTTGAAAAATGGCAAAATGCTGAAACTCATGCTAAATGCTAAATAATGACAGTTGCCTTTTCTTATAGATATTACCTTAATGCCAATCAAACTTCTATATATATCACCTTTTTTTCTCAGAGCGATGGGTGATGCCGTCTTGGATTAAAATCATTTTTAATAAACCAATTTTTTAATGAAACACTGTACTACTGCCTAACTTTTTGAAGGAAAAAGACATTCTAAGACGTTTCGTCTTGCATCCAATTAAATCTGAAAAATGAACATGAATTCGAAATCAAACAAGCGCGCGCGCGCGAAAAAATAACGGGGTGTGATTGGCTGTCATTAGGCCAAAAAAAAAAAATCATTTGGTTGTCCGCTCGTCATTTTCGGGCCGCTCGTATTTTTTTATTTTTTTTTTAATATATTTTTTTTTTTTAAATTCATTTTTCAAATTTTTTTATTCATTTTTTTTTTTTTTTTTTTTAAGTTAATTAAATTTTTTTTGGGGGAGCAATCTTTAATGACAAACGTACCATTTCATGCATTTGCAAGGATCAAAATGGGTCCCGTTGCCAATTTGGTCTTTGCAGTACGCAATTAGGTATTTATTAAACTTGCCATTTTTATTTTTCTATGTCAAAATGCCGTTCATTCAAATCAGGTTTTGAGCATTCTTAAACTCATTTTAAAGCCCATCTGTACTAGTTTACAGGAGGGATTAGACCACCCTGCAAGGTCACTGGACAGATCAAATCAGCTCTCAGTTAATATAAGATAAAGAGGATCATGGGGGGGCCAATGGTCACCGATTAGGCATTGTTTTCTACATAAAGGGCGCAAGTAGCTATAAGTAGTACAATGGAGATTTAAAAGGTGCTGTATTTCAAAGCCCAAAATACTTTCTGTGTTGGTCTTGATATTCATTGTACATTAAACTAGTATTTAACCATATTAAATGTTTTATATACTTTGTTTCTGTAAATGCTTGACAATCCCAATGATTTTTTTTTTTTATGGATTTTTTTAAAATTAAAAATAGAAAAAAAATGGGGGCAAAAAAAAGAAAAAAGAAAAAAAAATGAATTAAAAAAAAAATAATAAAAAAAAAAAAAATCCGCCCGCCCGCCCCTACTCCAAAAAAGCAATCGAGGACAACCAAACAATTTTTTTTGTTTGGCCTTACCAGAAGTTTCGGCGTCTACTTTCCGGCAGTCAATCAAAGCACTTTATTTTTCGCGCGCTTTTTTTAGGCTTTCTGTTAATTCTCTCGATTTACTCCGATGATTTCAATACGAATGGCTTTAATACTGAGTGGCATGTATTGGTTAAGAGCTTTTACGAAATAATATTACTATACTTTGATACGATTATGAAATTATTATTATTATTATTATCAAAATATGAAAGGTTGATGACGCACTTCTCTACAATAATTATCCATGAAGATTTTTCTTTTCTTTGAAGTGCTTTTTTCAGCACTCTTAAAAGAAACCTGTCAACGCCCTTGCATGCCATTCTTCTAAAATTCCTTTTTTTCATTGCCCTTTTCTCATGCACCGTTGTTTCTCAGCTAGAGTATAAAAACAGAGAAGGATAAGCAGACATTATTTGCCATCAAGATATATTTTTCATCCCCTCACCTTATTCATGATATTACTCATTTCTCTTTACTCTCTATATCTGTTCTCATCCCCCCTTCCCACCGTTTTTCATTTTTTGTTGGTGTTATTCTGTGTGTTCTCTCCCGTGTTTAACCTGTACTTGGCGATCTGGCGAAACAGGTATCATCAAACTGTAGAAATGTGCACATGCCATATTTGGATGGGCATTTAGAACCAGTAGGGTAATAGAGACACACGTAACTTTTCATTGATTATACCATCTCGATCCGTCAGCCTTTGATTTTGACGAAGATGAGACACTCAGAATTAGTCAGCCGGAATTAATTTCGTTCAGATTACCATAGCAATGACGTAAACAACCTATTGAAATAGCGAGTACAATTACTTCCACACAGATACTCGATTTTTTTCTCTCTTATTATCCCGCTGTTTACAGTTGGTTGTGAGCCATAGTGCAGCCAATATATTAAACGGCTATTTACTGTGAAAGATACTGTTGCAAAAAACCTTAAGGTGAAGCAACCTCATCTATGCTTTTCTCATGTATTTCATCAATGGCGTTGATGATGATGATGATGATGATGATGATGGTGATGATGATGGTGATGATGACGATGATAATGATGTTGATGGTGATGATGGCGATGATGGTGATGACCATGATGATGTTGATAATGATGCTAATTCCGAGAGGCTTACTGAATCATAAATAGATGCTTCTAGATAAATTGTCGTTGCTGCAGACACTTTTCGTGCTGTATCACGATAAACAATCATCATAAGGTACACATATTGGACGAGTCCCCTCTCCCCCCAAAAAAAAAAAAAATAAAAAAAAATAAAATAAAATAGTATTAATGATAATAATAATAAATACATTAAAGAAAAATATGTATTTAAAAAGATCCAGCCATGTCTGTGATAATGTATTGAGGAGTATAGCGTTATCTAATGGATACACGGATTTGAGCGAATGGTATTGAAGCCCACAGCGTTGCAATGAACTGATATATTCACTGCGTTCCTACTAACCCAACTACATGTACATGAGGAAATTACCACGGATTAAGTACATTCAAATGACAGGGAAAAGAGAAGAGTGAGGAAGAACGTAATACTCTGGGCTCTTTATAACATAGATTAGCGCAGGCTGTTATTTATTATGGTTATTGTTATGGTGGCATAAAATTTGTCTTTTTGTCAATAAACCTTGAATTCGGCGATAGACTATTAAACACCCAGTAATTAATCTGGATGATACTGAAGTCCTATATAACATTTGGAAAACAGCTCTTAGACTTCAGCTCAAAACAAATGATTAGATAATACTTTCCCGCAGATTGCACGTTCGTTTGCCAGCAACAATGTATGAATGATTTTGCATTTCGTAACATTAGCCTACACATAAATCAAAAGTGGTTCATCACTACAACTGACCGGAGACACTTTATACAATTAGCATCAAGCCATGTTTTCTTGAGGCTTCTATACAGATCCGGGGAAGTTTTGTTTCTTCTTCTTTTTCTTCTTCTTTTTCCTCTTTAAGACGACTCTGTGATCGATGTACCGACCACCTCCCAAGTGACAGTCTATTCTTCATTCTTATTCCTGTGACACCAGACTCGCAACAATACGTCAAGCGAAAGAAAATTCTTCGTGGCTTCAATTTTTTCTGACCTTAGACTTTCTTTTTCCGGTCAACCACCTCTTTTCTTTCATATGTTGCCAAACATGCTTTTTCTTAGGTTTCTCTGACTAGCTCTTCATGGGTATGAATCCATTCGTCAAGGAATTCAATACGTTTATATCGATGTTACGATGGTTGTAAACACGATTGTCCTGAGGTAAAAGAGAGTGTACGAAAACATTTTATTCGTGTTATTTCAAAAATGAAGATTTATTTCATGATGTGTTTTTTTCTTCTTCATGTTTTGGAAAATATAAATGAATTGTTCAAAGCAACTTTCAATCAATCAATGTTCAGGTCCCCCAAAGCACCAGCAAAACTAATTTACAGTTGAGATAATATCTGATTTCTTTTGCATACACACACAAAATCTTTTTAAAACATATATTGGCTCGTCAAATATTCTTTAGCATGCTTAATTCTGCTTCTTGGAATTCTTCAACCGTTTTTATCGTCCCAATAAATATAGTTTAAAAAATGTAAAGTCATATAATATATGCAAACCTACACTAACTTTCTTTCTCATATTATAAATCCATACTCCTTGTTTTCTTTCCTTACTCTTTCAAAGCGGTCCTCCTAATTTAAAGGAGCTACACAAAGAAAATTCACTAACAATTGATAATTAGAACAAATTACATATGGATGGAAAGATTTTCTCTTGAAAAACACGAATAATTTGCTGAGAAATCATATAGATATAATGGAAAGGCGTAAAATGCAATTTTTCAAGACCCTTCTTAGACCCCCAAGCGCCCCCGAACGTAAGCCAAACACACGAGCGTAGCGAGCTCTGAATAGTGACGTCACACCGTGGACAAACAGCTCGGTACCGGCCGCATACCGGAGTCGCGCGTGTATTAGTCTGCAGCTAGACAGCCGTGTCCAGGGTGTGACGTCATACGAAGGACTGCTGAAGGCAGTAAATCTGGATCTCAAAACTAACATTTTAGAAAGTTGATTTCTGCGGGCCCAAACATATTTTGAAGAGGAAATTTGTTGTATTTGATCAGTAAGGCTTCCCCTTCGCAATGATATGAATTTTGCATCAATTCAATACACTTTTGCTTCTTGGTGTGACTCCTTTAAACAAATTGTCAAAGATATATGAACTTATGTTTACGTTTTACTACACGCAGTTTCTAGAGGTTTATACCTTTGTACGACTTAATCATGATCAAAATCCTACGTGACATTTTGTTCACAATGGTTTAAAAATAGCTCTGCAATACTTAAAGTATTACAAAGACTCCTCCTTTCATGCAGCTAAAGCGCATTGCATGGTCACATCTTGCCATGCAATGCATTATTCTTCACTACACTTGACATTGTGTGTTATCAAATGGCCTAGATTGACATTGCAAGACCTTGGGGTGGCATTGAGTCCTTATTAAATTAGCTCAACAATTTGATACTGTACCAACTTTGCTGCCTCGAACGGCGGGGAGTTGGCACGCTGGGTTGAGCTGCGGGCAGGCACGACCGGCACGCATTTCGTTAATTACGTGTGTGTGTGTGTGTTCTTGGGAAGGGGTGGGTGCGCGTGTCTATGCTAGCTGCGAAAAGTATTTCCTTTTTCTTATCTCTTGTCTTCCCTGTTAAGGCGATTTGGAAATAGATTCGAAGCAGGTATTGGGGAAATAATCATGGAAGTAAAACTGGAGTGCTCTACAGAGGACTGACGCGTATATCCCAATCAGGAAAAGCATATACGGTGATTTTCGTATGTAAAAAGAGGAGCGCTTTGAACTGTGTTGGTGATACGTTATTGACTCCAGTACAGTTTTTGAATAGTATTCCCATCAATCGAGGAAACTAAATGCCTAAAACAATACGTAGCTTGGTACAGGGAGAGGAAGTGTGGAAATTAAATACTGGACATGGCAATTTGAATATATATTTCCTTTTCAATCGAATTGCATTTTTGCCACCCACTGGCCCATGTGTCAGGTTGCCTAACACCGGTGTATGTCCAACACGATATACTGACATACCCTTAACATCCTTAAAAAAGAATCGCCCCAGACTAAAGAAATAATAAATTGAAGGTTTTAACAACATTTTTTTCTTCTTCGAGAAATGTTAACACAAATTCGAAATCGATTTCAAAATTAGAAAAAAAAACTGTTTTACAGCATATAGTGAAAATAGATGCAGTTGCTAATATATAGCCGTCACTTGTTATTTGCCAAATGTCAATAAATGCTTAGGTAATTCGTCAATTTTATAAGGATCACTTTAATGGATCTAAGACAAATATGAAGGACCAAGGATGAAAGAGGAAAGAAGGAAAGACAGAGAGAAAGAAAGTGATGGATAGAGGGGAGCGAGAGAGAGAGAGGGGAGAGAGAAAGAGAGGAGGGGAAGAGAATAGAGAGAGAGAGAGAGAGAGAGAGAGAAAGAGAGAGAGAGAGAGAGAGAGAAAGAGAGAGAAGAGACTTTAAGGCGTATTGTCGATATGTCACTGCATAAATGACACAAAACGATATCGATCAATCACTCTTCCCGTTTCTATCTTTCTCTTCAAAGTTATCGAATGTAGTATGTTTCCTTGTTTCAAACGGGTTATGCCTACAGGACGCCCTCCTCAATTCCAGCTGATTATGCGCGAGAGCGGATGAGCAAACAGGCCTAGCCTAGAGCCACAGACATTTTCACGGTCGTGAGCAGATGAGAACTCGATGGAAAGAAATAAATGAGTAAAAAGGGTGAGAGACTCCATGGGGGAAGGATAGACACCGTGGAAGGGTACGAATACAGGGGAATGTGTCTAAAATAATAAGTGGGTGGACGCTAGAGTTAGGCCATGAACCTTGAGGATGTTTTTCTTGTCAGTGAGGTCATAAGAGGTCCCTATTTCCTTTGGGTGACGATCGAAGAATGGCCACCCCCTGGGAACATTTGAGGCTTATCCCCTTCACCCTACCGTGCGTAATCATTAGAAAATGACACGTCGCAACTAACGCTAAAACCCGCCTACGCACACGGACACACATACCTTTTCCATTATACCAAGTTAGTCTGTTGCAATGCTAATTGCCAAGAAATGAAATCACAAGAGCGTTAGGTAATCATCGCTAATTTTAGGCTCTGATAAAAAGCTTTAAAATAACCTAGTAGAAAAATGTTGGTAAATAATGTGTTACGATCTACTGTAGATCAGACCTTGTTGAAGCCGAAGAGTCTGTACCTGCCGCGTGCAATATTATTACCTTTGCTTGAATGTGTATTTGTAAAAAGGCTTTCATAGCACCCGATATTTTCACCATGCCTCTTATAAGCATGCAGTTATTTCCACGTTACTCTCTACACCTTGCATGAGGTTAATTGTTTTTAAATTTGAACAAAAGGTGCGACTTCTTTGAGCAGCTCAGCCGATAAAAGGTCTTGACATTTCACGATTTTAAGTCTATTGAAGTCTGGGAATTGTGCATTCTGCAGCTCCGTCGCACTGTTCCCTTTTGATTTAACCACAGTACTTCTTCTCGTGAATCCTCAAGTTTTTTTTAGAGTGGTCTGTTCTAGGAACATGGCCTCTCAACAAGCTCTCTATGAAGCTGCTATCACTGCTAAAGGTGATTAGTTGAGCTAAAGATAAATTAATGAATTCTATTTCAGGTTTCCCATATCAAACAAATAACTCCATGATATAATTTGATGGACGAAAGTGTCATTGAAAGTACATCATTAAACTAGTTAACATTATTGTAGTTTACCTACCGTAAGTAACTACCAAATCCGTAGGTGTCTCTGTAGTCAAATCATAAAAATCATTGAAAGCCTATACAAAATTGATTTGCATTCATTAAACAAAATATCATCCTCTTTCGTTGAAACTTCCACTCTCCTCTCTCTTTCTCCATCTGTCTTCACCAACATTGTATTTATTTAATAGTTGGATAATATGACTGTCTTTGATATGTTCTTTTTCCTTAGTAATTTCGACGAGGAGAAAAGTAAATTACTTTAATTTGTTGCGTGTCCTTCAACCTGGGGATAATTTGACAATGGAGGAAGAAATCTTTGTGACGTTTCTATGAGTTATGTGCGATGGGCTCTCCTACCGCCCCAGCGTAGAACTCTAAAGTGTTTTCACAGCTTTTAATTAAAGTGCAGCCGGGAGGTGCTTAGAGTAAGCTGACATTTTCATCAGGGGATCTGGAGAAGAAGAAGACAAGGAAAGAATGTTTTACAACAGAGGATGTGCGATTCTGTCACCGAATCGGGACGGGTCAAAGTTTGCTGATTGCCTATACAGTTTGTTTTAATAAACTTTTTCTAGTGACCTAAAAACTCATTGTATTAGCTCCTTTCAATCAAAGGCAGCATTACAACAACACGATTTGAATACTTAGTTATTGGTATGTTGGTATTGGCGTGCATTAACCGTGCTTACGTGAAAGTTTACACATGTTTCTTTCACAAGCTACTTTAAAATAAAGACTTACATTCTGCTTCGTTGTTTCCGAATCTTCAGAAGGTGTTTTTATATAAATGATAAGAGTATACATTAAAAAAAACATACCAAATGCTTTGTTGCGGCGCAGAATAGATTTGGGGGAAGTCATGTATGAAAGAACGTAGTTTCTGGCCTGTCATCAATTAGGCTATTGAATGACCAGACAGGTATCTAAATTTGTTAATAACACTATGCTGATATCATGCCTGCTTGTTTAAACATAAAAATTCAAATTAAATACGAAAGATCCAGCGAGTAAAAGGTAAGACTGAACTTCCGATCCTTAATTGAGAGAAGACAAAAGGCTTATAAAAGATACCTTAAACTTCCCTGGTTACGTAAATCTAAACTACACCCACATGTGATTCGTTCTTTACTACCGTCTCCTAAACATTCTGTACGAGAGGACGGTATATTCAGCATAATTATAATCAGTCGTGCAACAAGAAACCCAAATAAATTGAATTTAAGGTTAACCCCAGACTTGCGGGGAAGATACAGGTGGCTCATCGGAATGATTTATGTTGAACTCTCGTATCACGGACATGGAATTGTTCTACTGTTTAGTCAATCCCTCCCTTTCCCAAAAGGGCTTATGGAGATGATGGGCTGCAAGGGTGGATCCATCGGTTGCAAGATGCCTTCGGGTGATCCTCCGATCTTGAAAACGTCGCATTTACGGAATATGCAGCTCCAGAGAATCCCTCTGTATTATCTGCAGCTGCTGTATGTCTCACACGACTTGAATGGATGACTTATCAATGAGCAACGAAGAAGTATGCTGGTAATGTTGAGGACATTACCGATGATCTGTTCTGTGCCACCTCGTATTCTGGACAGTTATGTGTACATCATATACCAGAGTATGCCCCGAGCTTTCAGATTGACTTCCTCATGAAATTGTTTGAAGTCTTTAACTCAACAACTTTCTTGTAATCAGTGGTGGTCATTCTTTGTCTAAAGTTACCAAAGTGAACCTTATTTAGCGGCAAGATAGCAGAACGCTTTGTTAGACAGAATATTGTACAGCATTCCCTGGCAATTAGCTGAGTTTGTCATACGTGTAAAAGGTCTCGACAACTTTAAGGAGCAATCTTTTTTAATGCTAAGGTCCGAGCCGCCGGTGTAATAAGATTCTTGCAAAGTACTTCCGCAAGGCATATCGACAATACAATACTGAAAATGGATGCCTACTGAACTCGAAGGGAGGGGGTCGTCATGCAAAGGAATGGGACTAAATGTAGATATACGATGCTTTCAGGTAACAACATCAAGCTACAAGTTACTGTTCATGTTATCAAGATCAACATTGATCTTAAGCTCTTTCATTTGACATATTTTCCCAAAATTCTACAGATCCAGCTAGGAATGATTGTGATCCTCGAAAATTGTTTGTTTTGTTTGTTTGCTGAGTACCTAAAGATCTACTTCTTGAAAGGGCTAATGTTCTTCTCTCAGAATGTTTTAAAACTGAAGATGCTACAGAAACACCATAAGAGAAACGTTATCACCTGCTTCATAACGCCAAATAAGAGCCTCTGTAGGCAGACTGATGGAAGAGAAGAGATTGTGGAATTGAAAGCCCGAAGCCTGCTTTTCATAACTATGCATTTTCACACTGGAGTACCTTGATTAGAACAGCCAGTCAAGTATGCGTGCCAAACAACCAAACTGACAGACACTCGACAAAGTCTGCTTCGTCCCTCTCTTTCTCTATGTTCCTTCCAACAAGCACCTGCCCCGCTAATAAAGATGCCCGTCTTCCAGACACGTTTCATCACCGCATGTCCTGCTAAATTCCCGCCTAAATAAGATCTCGCGTGGATAATATGTCTTATTTGCGCTTGGGAACGTTACGTGGAATGGCAGCAAAATAGAGAGATGGGACAGAGAACAAAACCGAAGGAAGGGAAGGGGGGAATGTGTTAAGAAGGAAAGAGAAGGAGAGAATAAAGAAAGATTAGAGAGGAAATATGTAAAGAGATGAAATTAGAGGGGAGATGGTTCAACGTTATACCGTGGATAGCAAGTGGCGGGGAAAGGTGTATGTACGCCGTACTGACCGCAACTGATTATTACAGGTTTTCTTTTCTTCATATTTGATAGATTAGGTTAATTTAAATGAATTAAAAAACGAACAACAATGAAAACATGATTGATATAAGCATCGCAAGGTGATTAAAAGCCCACAACCCTGCCGATTAAATTGTTGATGAGGAACCAGGGAATTCCATTCCAGTTTAAAAATTCATTTGAATATTTATTGCCTATTCTCCTGCTTCTATTCTAGGCCTGTTGAAAGAAAAAATGCTGCTCAAAAGGCCACGAACAAAAAATGCAATTACATCATTCTTCATGACAAGAAAAGAGGTTTGGTAAATACAATTTATTTAGGAGGTACCCGCTGCATGGATATTGGTCCCGAATTACTGGAGCAATTCCTGGAGTGTATATATTCTGTGGGCTTAAGCACTGATGAAGTAATTCTGTTTGCAATAACTTTCACATTATCCTGGAGGCGCTTCTCCTTTGAAACTCAAGGCACTGCTGTGATCATGAAGTGTGTGCCCTCGACATAACATACGCGTTTCTCAAAACCGTCATATTTGTCTCATGTCGTGTGTGTTTTAAACACGCCATTGTGCTTTTCAGGTATATTTAGGGCAGACAGGAAGCGATATGCGTGCGACAATCTGACAAAGTTACTTTCCATGATTGGGTTGACATATGGGCAATTCGGTGAGCGTCAAGTGTCAATGTTTGCAGTGGGAAAAGAACTGCGATTCACACCAGTAACTATGCTCTCCTGCAATGCTAGGAAATGGATTGATCGGGTGAAACATGAAATGGGCGTCGGGTGCAAGCAGGGGTTCCAGTAAAAATAAACAACTCTGATTGAATCAAGTCGAGCTAGACAGAAATGTGAATATGTTCAAGTTATATTGGACATAGAATTGCACGGCTGCCTGGGGATAAAAGCACTCGGTTACACGTATTTGCAATAGTTAAATCATGGTTTTTCGATCACCTCAGTAGTCTAGTGGAGATATTGCATTCGTGTCAGGTAATTGCAGCTCAGTTTAATATATTATATTACAACATGAAGTAACTACCTCCGATCGACTAGCCTCATTGGATAACTTTACTCCCTAGACACGAAAGTCAAAGATATGGATAACATAATAAAATTATAATATTTTGTTTATTTCCTCAGAGCATATTCATTTAGATATTTTGAGGGGGAAAAAAGATCGCAACTCCTAAAAAACATTGCAATTTTAATACCCTATTTATGTCCAAAAAAATATTTTTCGGATAATGTTATACTTTATTGTAATGTTTGCGCATTCAAAAAGTGATGAACAGGGAGGAATTTTCGTAATTAGCGATCGTTTAAAAGAAAAATAGTATAAATTTATCGATTTTTTTTGTTATAATTAAAGATGGAAAAACAAAAGAAGGAAACGTGTTTCACCATTTTATCATGCCGTACATTGCAAGAAAAACTTCGAAAAAGTTTAAATCCCAATAGAATTTAGTGCGTTTGGTCAAAGAAAGAATCCGGAAGATCTGTACACGAATTAAATTCAATGAGTGGAAAACTAATTAAGACAACATATATCATTCAAATACTAGACATAATATAAACGTAATTTTTTCTTCTTCAAATCATTGATGTAAGCTTTTAAAACGTCGTTCCAACAAACATTTCAAAAAACCTCTACAGATGATGGCCATAGGTTTCATAGTACAATCTTCTGTATTTTTTTTTATTTTTTTTATTTTTTCAGTTTCAAGTTTTATTCTGCATTTTCCATAAACAATAACAAAAATAACAATGAATACATTTTAGCAATATAATGATAAGAAATACAAGTAGTAATTCACAAATAAATAAATATAAATAATCAATGGTACAATTAATCCTATTTGAAAAGAAAGAAAAAGGGGGAGAATGCAGAAGACCGATATCGTAAGCAGAGCTTGAAATGATACCGGCCTTACAAAAGGCCGGTATACATGTATATACCTACATGTAGGTACACTATGCCAATCAACTTTTGACAAAATACGAAACACTCATCATACACAACTTTCAAAATGTCGTCGTTGACTGAAGTATACATGTAGGTCATTATTGGATTCCTTGTTTACGAAATATTAGACAAGCTTTGTTTTTTTTAATTTAAACTTAAATCCCTCGGAATGAGAATAATTTGATAAATTTGCAGAATGAGAGTAAATGCCTTCAAGTAATATGCCACCATTTCTTAATCTCTCATTACAGATCTCTGATGTGCCAACCAAGAGAATGGAAAAGTAACTTCAGGTAGGCAATCTATATTCATCTACTTGTGATATTTCCTGTGTATAGTATAATTTCTAGGTTAATATTTTCTGATATGTTTTGTCCATGCAGTCTCTCTCTCTCTCTTTCTTTCTCTTTCTCCATCTATCTTTCTGTAATCTGTCATGCTTTTGATAGTAATGACACTTGCAAGAATCAATATAAATCGTTATAGACACTGGTATAATCTGCAATTCGTCATTGATTTTTAGATTTAATGTCTCTCTAATTCATTTAAAACACATATATTGATATCAATCTTTTTAGAATTAGCCCCCTTTCGCTTGGGTTGAATATTTCAGTCGTACACCGGAAAGCACAAGTGAAACCTTATGCTGCCTAGCTACTACGAGAGTCAACCATAACAAACGGGGTTCGCGCAAAACCTTACATTCATGCATGCTGTTTCGAATGATGTTAAGCTTTTAAAGTAGGCCAACAATTACAACGAGAATGTACACAAATTTATACATGCATGCTCATAGGATCGGGCAAAACAGACGGGTGTGGAAGAACCTCATAAAAAGGAGAAGAGCAGATTAAAATGGAGGGGAGCTCGCCTCCCCCCTCCGATTAAATTATGTTAAATTTGTTCAACGTTCGACAAGTTATGTTGTAGTACATGGATGTTCAACTGCAAATCGTGATAATAAGCTGAATTTTTCTTTTCTTATAATTTTGTATAACTCCATTTTTATTTCTAAACCTTTTGACTTTCTCACGTTTATCTTCTTTCTTCTTCTTCTCCTAAATACTCTATCATTAAAGTATCTATATATCTTTTTCTATCTATATCCTCGCTTACCATTTTGTTTTCAACTGAAATTTATCATAAGTTACTCTTGCCGTTGGAGTAAGGTTTTCAAACGACAATGGATCGATGTGTTTTCGCCAGGATTGTGTATTCGGTTTCACAGATATGATATCAATTTATTTGATATTCGATTAGTACTATAATTTGCCTCTCAAACAAAAATAATAATTACTGAACAATCGATATTTCTTCATTTGCAGCTGAGGTTATTAACCGTGCAGAATATATATGATAAAATACTTTTATTTTGATCCGCGACTGTCAGTCATATCTTTTTTTTTACCAGGGCTTTCAATTATAGTAGCGAATTAAAGGAAAACCAACGCTGCATTGCTTTGGTATCACCATTTTAAGTGTTTCAAATTACCTGTCTTCGGTTGATTTTTTAACGCTGTAACACTTCTTCGCATCTCTTCAAAGTCCCTCAGCTGCCACACTCGCAGTTTTGCACAAGGCAAGGCAATGGGCACCAATTGATGAAATGATTGCTTTCTGCAACATAATGGCTTTTCACAAAAATGCCAAATTTCGGTCTTTATTACATGTAACTCCGTCATGTCCATGAAAACCTCTCGAACACTGGTATAGATTAAGCTTGCGCTGGAAAAGGTTAAATATTCTTGACGCATATGGTATACCTATCCTATAATAAATACAATATGCCCCTGGGAGCATATTTATGTGCCATTGAAAAAAGACCCGTATAAAACGACCTTGATAGATGTTTTTTAATTGGCGATCATTGTTACACGAATCATATACATGTAAAATCAATAATACCCTGGAATCCGTGGCAAATTTGACGTATAGGATGTCATGATTGCTTTCTAATGAGAGGAAGTTAGTCAAGCAAAGAAACAGATAGCCGAAAGCTGTAATACTCGTAATCGTCCGATTTATGTGTTTATTCCACCGCACTTTTTTCACGCCTTCGGCAAACGCAATATTCATGGAGATCGTCGACAGTGTTTTATTTCTTATCCTTCTTCTGTATTCATTTGAGAAGGGGGTAGAAAATGGGAACAACAATGCATCATTATTTAGATTGTTCAGTAACCACGGGCAATACGTCATGTCGAGGTTAACAAAAGGCAAGTTGTAAATGAAAGTACAACCTCACTGATAGTGGTGACGATTCTGTTGCGGAATGCTTCTGACCATACAAGTTACCGACTTAAGTGAACCGCGTAACCCTTTTACATAATACTGGCATAGTCGTGTATTGAATATAAAACATGACAGGCGTCAGCAGCACGGTTCGTTTCTGAGAAAGCGACCCTTTCATTTCTGATTCACTTTGCGACATCTCTCTCTCCCTCTTAATACCACTTTCTACAACTCGCAATTATCTGTAACTCTCGGGTTCCTGCTCCTCCTCTTCTTCCCTACCCCTAGCACAAGGTGTGATACCACCATTAACCTTTAAGGTGAACGTCCATTAGCGCCCTTTCATACGTTGCCAAGGCAATCGGCTTCCAAGTCGTCGGTGCAGTCAGGTGGAAGTGTGATACTTCTTCCATGGACCTACATCATGCTTCTTCCCCTCTCCTCCTCCATGATCTGAAAATGTTCACAGTTCTTTAAAAAAAAAGCGATCCACCGCATCACCTGCATGCCTGCGCCTTGCACCGATACCATCCACGCTATTGAATACTTTTGTTGTATATGCATTTATAACAAAACACGCTGTGATCATCTCCTTTAATTATTTCAGCATTTGAAAGGAAGTATTTTCTACAAGCAAAACCTCGTAAAATTCCACATATTATACTTTGATCCAGAGAGCGGTTGTCCAAATTGATAATACTTGTTTTTATTCTGGAAATTCTGAGTAAAATTAATATCACGATAAACAAAAAAACATTTTACTTCTGACTGAGTGTTCAAAGACAATCGTGCCAGGTAACTTGAACCGTACCGACAAGTATGCACGTTATTTTAATATTTCGTGATGCTGCCTTTTTTGTCGTAAAGTCATATAATTATTAACAGTGGAGGAATCTGTTCTTAATATTGCATAAATACACGTTTTGGTATCTAATTATTGAAATATATTACTTCAAAGGTATTCCCTCATATGAATTTATATCGATAGTATCGTCTGCTGAGGACTATTAAAAGGTTATTAAGTACTCATCTGCACATTTACGATACTTCACAATAACTCTATCAATTCAAATAAAATGTGGCTGAGTCGTGAAGAAAAGAAACTCATTTCGCCTCATTATCATCTTTATCAAAGGATATTAGCCGTGGGGGAATCTATTGTTTGTACTATTGCATAAATACATGTTCCGATATCTAATTATTATTACTTCAAAGGAATTCCCTCCTATGAATTCATATCGATAGTATCGTCTGCCGAGGACTATTAAAATGCTATTAAGTGCTCATCTGCACATTTACGATACTTCACAAAGAACTCTATCATTTCAAATCGATTGTGACTGGGTCTGTGAAGAAAAGAAACTCATGTCTCCACATTATTATCTTTATCGAAGGAAAGGCATTGAACTAGTGGGTAAGCCCCAAATCAATCAACTCACAAGATTACTGCCAAGATTGCGGCGGTCTGTCGTCTGGTGTTCTCAATTGCAAAAGATCTAATATGACCATTTCTGTTTAAGTTCGTTCCAACTTTGATGAAGATAATTTTGTATTTCATTAATAGCATAATAAGTTTGACAAAATCCCTGCACCCAAAGAAGAAAGGAATGACAATAAAAAAATGTATAATTAAAACCAATATAGTATTTACAATTTATCAAGTTGGTGTAACAATATATCTTAATGAAACGGTTCTGGATACATAGGAACTCAAACGGAATTGAAGAATCCTAAGCGTAAAATTACCGTCTTCGAAAAAAAAATTGTTTTGCTGAAATTGACCTGATAAATAATTCAGTGCAAAAGGGTTTATAATAAGGCAATTAGTCTTTTTTTTTTACGCACGATCGTTTCATCCTATGTTTCTTGGTTATGTATAATATAACTATTTTAAAGTAGTATGTACTTATTTGAAAACGATTACATATTATTACAGAGGTAACAATTTAAACAAAATTGAAAAAGAAAGTTTAAGGTATTGAAGCTGTAAAGATATTTTTTAACTCACGTATGAGTCAACGGCATATAAATCAAATTAGCTCAATAATTTCCTTGTCATCCCTCCCACTTCAAATGTAATCTTGAAATGTAATCCCACCTATCAAGTTTCATGAGTAAGCTATACCTAGCCTTGACCACGGATCGTCCAAGCAATAGCTCATAACCACCATTTCATATTCATAAATATTTGTGTCCTACCACCTGTCGCCCTAGGGTTATGTAAGGAGGCTCGCTATAGGAGCTGCGCATCAAACCGCGGAAGGGTTAGGAGATGCGTTCCTACTGCCAGCTTACAACAACTTGTGGATCACCCTTTTCCCCGATATGCAGTGGTCTAGTCGTTAAGTCAGTGGACTATGGATCACGTGGTTTGTGGTTCGAATCCCTGTCGGTGGAATAATTTGGGAAATAAAAACCAATCTACATTTGCCGCTCTGACCCAAGTGAGGACTGGTAGAAAGAAATTCTTCGATGATTGACGCCTCATCATGTCCGGTAGCTCATCTAAGCTAGACCGGGTTAGTAATATGATCCTAAAAGCGCAGTGTCTGTATATAGTAGCTGCGCCATATACAATGTACAGAAGTTTTCATTCAAATGTATTCAAACCCATTTTCCTATGTATCGTTTGTGGCGTATATTTTCTCTCCTTTTCCTCAATTCTTTCCTTCTCTCTCTCTCTCTCCCTCCATATCTCATTCCAATAATTGTGTACGTCGTTGTCTGTTTGGGATGGTTATCTCTAGCGCTTATTATAGTGTTAAAGGTCTCTTCTTCGTTCTTTCTTCCTGTCTCCCCTTGTTTGTCTGTGTCCGCCTCCCCTGCTCCCCCTGCTCCCCCTTTAACCCCCCCTCTCTCTATCTCTCTCTCTCTGTCCTCTTCCCTCTCCATCATCCATGAATAATTCTTTCCTAAGATCACTGACTCCCTGTGCTTTTTGGGGGCAATGCCTCCATCCCTAGGGTATGAATGTCACGTCCTCGTAATCTGAATTCTAGTTGACTTCTCGTGTACATGCATTTAGAACCGAACATGAATAATACTCCAAAAATGCCAGGTTTGATATACCGGTTGCTAAAGCTAAACATCAACATTTTTCATGGCAGATGTGTGTCAATATAATACTTCTCCTATATTCCCTTTGCTTTGAATTTCTTTTTGTGTTATGTCGAGTCACGTAAAAATGACGGAAATAGAAGCGAACCAGAATTGAAATTAGCAACTGGTCGGGATGGATGATGGATAAAACCTTTAAAGCCGATGCTCAAGGGGGTTTGCGAGCATGCATTTTGAATTTGGAATCTATATTGTGCGGATTTGCGAGCATCATTAGGTTACCGTGCTTTCCGTTCGTCTCCGGTGATATTTCCGCAATGGATGTTTGCTGGAAGGATTCGTTCCCGCTCGCTCGCTCTACTCTTGCTTCTCTCTCTCTCTCTCTCTCTCTCTCTCTCGCTCTCTCGCTCTCTTCTTTTGCTCGTCTCTCTCTCTCTCTCTCTCTCTCTCTCGCTCTCTTCGTTTGCTTCTCGATCTTTCTCTCTCTCTTTCTCTTTGATTCTCTCTTTCCTTCCTTCTAGATTATATATATATATATATATATATATCTCGCTCTCTTCATTTGCTCGTCGATCTCTCTCTCCCTTTCTCTCTTTCTATTTCTCTCTCTCTCTTTACTTCCGTCTTTATTTTTTGTATCTCTCTGTCTCCTTTTCCTTCTCCAAATATTTAGACATGTATATTTCTATATATCTTTTTCTTTATCTCTCTCTACTTGAATTGTATCGCTCTTTCTCTCTCTCTCTCTCTCCTTACAAAAAAATATATCCCTGACTTTATCTCTGCCTTGTATGAATCATTCTACCTTCCACTTCTTTCCTCTCTGTCTTACTCTCTTAATCACTTTTCTTCTTCTAAACATTCTCGAAAAACGAGCGATCTATGAATGAATTGCTACATCTTAATTAAGGATATATACCTCTCCCTCCTTTCTTTTGTCCTTCTCTCTCTCTCTCTCTTTCTCTCTCTCTCTCTCTCTCTCTCTCTCTCCCTATATCTCTTTTTCTCTCTATCTCTCGTTTCCTCTTCACTATGTTTCTTATCATTTTCGGTTAAAGCTAGATTTCTTACTACACCATCTCCACTCTTTTATGTCGTTCTCTCGCACGTAAATTTCCTGTCATATTTTCAAAATGCAAAGGCCTTGTGGATCTACGTTACGTATACGTTACATTTTAAGCATCGCATCCAGTATAAAAAGCTGTGTAATATGATTCCACGAACTTCAGATGAACTCGGACCTCAGCTAAAATGGGATTTGATAGATTTAAAAAATGTCCATCATACCAGTTAAAATTCAAATATAAACAAAAACAAAAGGGAGGTAATATAAGTCATTTAGTTTCGTGCGGTTTGAATTAATGAAACCAGGAAAGAGCAACCATGACCATAACAAAGATTCCATGACCAGAATTATTAATAGCGTTTAACATATTCATAACTATTCGAACCTGACTTAACGAGAAAAAAAAATAACAGGAGAAAGTCGTGCGATAAAAAATTTAGACGGAATATGTTTTGATTGCTTGATATAAATATCTGATTAGCAGTTGTCTTTTATTATGTATCATAAAGAGTTTGTCTTCACGATATCATTCTTTAGCACCCCATTTATTTTCCCTCTTTTCTTTTTCTTCTTTATGACATGTTACTCATCCCCGACCAGAGAATTGTGCTTAATCGTGTAGAGACCAGTTTTACTCCTGTTGACTCTAAACTGTTATATCCAACTATATTAAGCAGGCCAAATTTAGTCGCTAATCATGAACAACAAGGACTCTGAGACGAATATTCTCAGAAAAGAGATACTTCACGTGCCATATTACAGTATTCCTTTTCGTCATGGACAAGGGGAATAGGTGTGAAGAAGAAAAGTAGCTGATATCGGACGGGATAAAGTATCTATAATAAACCTGGATGTAGTAGGCGTTCATCCCAAGGTAACTGATCTCAAGAATAGTCTTCGGGGAACCATGGAGGATTACCAATGTATAAAATAGAAGAACGGATACCAAGAAACACTTATGATGATTGGAAAGATGGTGTAATGGAGGAGAGGATATAAGAGATGTCCCTCTCTTAAGAAGGACGTCAAAGGAAATCCAAAAAAGAAAGCAGAAAAATAAGAGAAGCAGATTGATGAAAGTTTGAATTAAATCTGATTAAAAAACGTATGGGCACTTCAAATTGGTTGATTCGGTAATGTCACCAAGCCAAAGTGCCGAACTACTTTACCATAATTATGTTCCAATACACGAAATGACTAGATGTTTAGCTCTGTTGTAAATGTATTTGCACAATTCAGAGTCAATATAGAATAAGGAGAAAGAAAGGTTCACTGACACCGCCCTCCCACGTCCGATCAGGGTGCCCCGCCCCCCGGAGTAAGAATGGGGGCGGTATCCTATACTCGTATGTCAATCATTCCCGTGTTTGAATAAATGCAGAAGAAATACAATGACAGACGAAGAGGGTGAATACTTACTTTTTTTGAAATTGAGAGGAACAAATCGATAACTCTGACGGATTCGTTTCAAATCACATGCGATAACAAGTAAGTAAGACTGAAAATTACAATGGTTGGTTGGTGTAGTGTACAAACAATGATTTGTGCTGGAAGAATAATTTGAGATAGAATTACCGATAACTCAGAGAGGTTCCCCGACAGGGAACAAAATTGATTCATGAATTTGGGGAAATTGATTTTTGAACTCAAAATACCTTCATATCTTCAGAAGATGACACGCTTTGGAAAAAACGGTTAAACAAAATTAGTATGCCTATGATATTTATTTTGTTGTAAACAATTGCTAGAATGTCTTTCTGACAAAATTAAGAGCACAGTTAGCACAGAGGAGAGTCCAGAAAAGGCGCTATGCAGCTCAAGAATGCATCATCATTATTACCACCATCATCTTCTTCATCATCATAATTACCATTACCGTTTGCATTGCTTAATTCGTTCCATCGTATCTTCGCGTCGGGTCGGGTTGTCGGGTTACGGTTGGTTGTGTCACGTTGTCGGGTTAGACGAACTATTATTAAAACATGCCCTTATATTCACGAACATGACGACAGATGGGGTAACTTGAATACAAATAATCTCAATTTTCCAAAGATAATATTTAAGATAAGGATAATCTTTTTACATGTACATTGTTAAAAGAATGCCCGTGCAATCACACTATCACGAATTGTCAATCGCTAGCCTATTACGAACTCATGTGCGAGACGAGATTTTTCTAAGATTCAATGAAGATTGTCCAGAAAATGTGGGTAAACTGGACCCAACACTTCAGCAATTAGCAAGACTATATTTCGCAAATGTAACATCCGATCTTTCGTGAATAAAGGGATATTTCACTAAACTATAACGCGATAACGCCAAGACCCGATGGTACGAGGTAAGCAATATCAGTCTTCCGACCAGCCTATCTCTTTAGCACCCTACCCATGCCTGACTATCTCTCTCTCCGAAATATCTGTCTCGTTTTCCACACTCTGTGTTACAATATCCATTTCAACCAAAATTATGAATTGGTGGATCTAAAATGGGCTCACCTCTCAGAAAAGTGATAAACATGTTGCAGGGTGCATGACTACAGCCCCACAAGACCAAATGCCCATGAGACCGTTAGCCTACGAGATTGACAACCCTAGAGGCCGACAGCTCACAAACGTTGCCGGTCTCGATGTCTGTCGATCTGGTGGGATGTCCGAAGAGAACTATAAAGGCAATATAAATTCACAATGACCCTGTAAGAACGGATCTCTTCCTTTAAAAAACAGGCTGGTATAAGGTCTTGTCTTTATACATAGACGGTGTTTCATAAGAAGTTATAACATTTGAAGGGCATTTTTGTTCTTCATACTGGATTCTCAGCACATTTTGATTGCTTTGCACGTTCTCTAGTCCACACATTAGCTTTAATCTATTCACAATAGTCATTGCACAATGCATTATTGAAGTGGAATGTAATAATTATGTATTAAACACATCAGGGGGGTGTTTCACAAAGATCCTAAGTAGAACTTAACACTAAGTTGGACTTAAAAATTATGGACAGCCATTGGAGCCTTAAATTGAAATATATTCAAAAGCAGAAATTAAAGTATTTTAGACTTTTTATGAATTCCACATTCCAGAACATGAAGTTTACTTGATGATAGAAAATATGAATGATTTGAATCAACATTTTATGCCTTTCAAAATAACTTTTACAAAATATTTTCAAAGATGCTAATGGCTTTCCATAATTTTTAAGTCCAACTTAGAGATAAGTTCAACTTAGGATCTTTGTGAAACACCCCCCTGCTGTGTTATCTCATGCGTATAAATTAGTATTGCGATGGGAATCTTCAAAGACATGTAATTGGAGAAGTTATTGGTAGCAAACTTTGCAGAATTATGTAAACTTGAGAGGAGTCGAAGAGATGGTCGGCATACAAATTAAGAGACATAGAGAGAGAGAAACACAAGGGCGGAGTTGTTTGTATTCATAAACGCTATTCCATCCTTTTCAAAATGATTGCACGAGAAAATCCAAGGAGGAGAAGGAGGAGAAAGAGTCAAGCTTGATGAACACGTTTAATTCACACTGGCTGTCAGAATGGGAAAAGGATAAACCCAATTTCTCCTTAAGGTTACGATCCTTGCACTGCTTCTTGCATGATGCACGCACGGCTGGTGTTGCCGCCAACCCGTCCGGTAAGGCCGGGAGGGTTTGCTAGCTTGCGAGCGAGTGAGTGAATGCGCATGATGGATGGATGAAGACTTAGACGCCAACTCTCGAAAGATCGATCGTTAGAACTCCCGGGCGAGAGTCCAGAGGGTGTTAGGTGTTGCATCTTATTAGACCTGGACCATGAGGGGAAAAGAAAGAGAGAGAGAGAGAGCGCGAGACAAATTTACTCGTCAGTTTTACGACATTTCGAGGTCAATGCGTTACCGACAAAAGACGGAACCGCAAGGGTAAGAAAGCCTGGAGTACAACATTGAGGGGGACATCTGGGAGGACTGTCGATAGTATTGAAAATTACGAACATCGACCCCAAACTCCCAGAGCACGTAATTGATCATGTGTCCCAATAACAAATTCAGGACATCTTCCTCTTATATTATTAAGTTATTTTGACGTGAAAAGTAGAGCCATTATACATAGCTAATGAAGAAGAAAATCTGTTGACACTCTACTCACGTAAAGTTGTTTCAAATTGGATAGAACTACTCTTATCGCGAGGTGTAGGAGAGAGAGAGGGAGGGGGAGAGTTAGATACATAGAGAGAGTCGGAGAAACATGGAGGGAGGCAGAGATAGTGGGAGAGAAAGAATGGGACAAGGAGAGAGAGAGAAAGAGACCGACAAAGAGAGAGAGAGACAAAGAGAGAAAAAGAGAGGGAGGGGCAGACGGAGAAACAAACACAGAGCAACTTTACATTTTTTTAAAACACCAGTGATGGTAATCGAAACAATGTTATTCATTTAAACATAATGAAAGGAACCTTCTGCAAAAGGGTTTTTAAAAACCCATTAAAACGGCGGCTTTAGACAAATGACTTATTACAGGTTTGAAAGCATTTCTTTCTAGAGAGATATAGAGAGAGGCACCGATATATAAGCCAGAGAAGGAAAGAGAGAGACAGTGAGAGAGAGAGAGAGAGAGATAGAGAGAGTGAGAGAGAAAGAGAGAGAGAGAGAGGGAGAGGGTGGTCGGGGGAGGCAAGAGCTAGATGTTCTGGCAAATCTCATTTCTTGATCGTGGCATATTAAGTTGTGTTAAGGCTGGGCTGTTGAACGGTCACTTAAAATTCAACAATTTCAACAATTTTTTATTTTATTTAACGAAGAAAGAAAATGAGAAATAGTTGTGGCATTTGTCTGTTTTTCCTATCAGGCACCGGTCAGACGGCAATGACCGGTCCGTTGAGTGGTCATCATCAACAGGCCATACGAACAAAAAACTTCACACTCCGTGTTGGAATGTTTTCTTTCCCTCACCCTCAAAGCTCTCGGAGTTACTCACTGATCTTATTTTAGGTTCTTCGAATTCCACTATTCAATCATCTGTCGGCGTTTTGGGAAGAAACAACATGGACACCAACAACCCCGCTCAATTTGTCCGTCGTTAAGATGTAATAACGGGAACAGGTTTCCTGAAGAAACGTGAACCGAACATAGGCCGCGTGTGTCACGTGAACTGGTTAATAATTGAGGTCAGATAAATTCGGCACCAATAGCACTTCATTTCCATCTAAAAGTAACGAAGACTTTCCTTCTAAACAAGAAGTATCACACCGCAAAACACTATTGATTTGTCTTTTTAAAGAAAGCAAAAGTGTATACCATCATAAGTCGCTTCGTTGCTTCAAAGAAGTCACTAAAAAAAATTAACATTATACAGCCCAGTGATCATACTCTACTCTCCAAGGTAAAGTGCATAATGACTCCCATTAGAGAAGTCATTTGTCGCCCCCCCCCCCCACTCTCCACCCCCTCCCCACCTCTCTGTCTCTCTCCATGTCCCTCTCTGTCTCTTTATGTCTCTTACTTTTAATATCTCTCTTCCCCCTTTCTGTCTCTCGCTTACTTTTTCCTCTCTCTCCCCTTATCCCATTTTTCTCCCTCTATTCTTCTCCTCTCTTTCTCTATGACATACTATGTCTATGGTATGTTTGTTATTATTTATCCTTCTGGTCCTGACTGATGTATGTAGGCTAGTACATTTCAATCATATTTGCGGTGTTATCTTTATGTGGTGACATTCGACTCGAGTGATGTAATGATGCATCTGCTTGGTGTCATGACAGATCTACGTTAGATCGTAACGTATTGGCAGCTATAAATTCATCGTAATTGGGGTGATGGTGCTGACAGCCCAAATGACATCGAATCTTACTTCCCTTGCCTATCTCACTCACATCCGTCTTCTTAATCTACCATAGACATGATCTTACGACATGATAAAATGGTCATAATTTCCTCTCCGTCTAGACAAGTTGAAATACGGTGTCTCTGTTGATTGTTAGCAAGTCATTTGGAGCTTCGAGAGTCATGACCGTTTGTAGATTCATTGAATAGATTTAATAGGTCATTGTTTCGTCGTGTAATGTGTTATTCATTCAAGTCAGAAAAAGTGAATCACATAATCTTCACGGATCATGATAACGATCCTATCAGAACGGAATGCAAAATTGGGAGGGGTAAAGAAAGAGAGGGTGAACATTAGCGAGCACATTATGTGGGTAAACAAAATCAAAAACGATGGTAAATACTATAGGAATTACAGAACCAATTGGTAACTCGACCATTGCAATTTTTTAATTCCTTGATATAATCATAATGAGTGTCAGGTAACATATTTGCTATCATAATATTTTTCTAAATTTAAAACTATAACGTATTGCTAAAAGAACTCACAAACATAAAATTAATGTTTAAAAAGAAATGCTCAATGAATAATTTGTTTTTTCAAGCTGCAAACACTTCATTTCAGCTATATCCATCGCTGTCTGCTCTATTTGGTTCATAATAAGCCTACATGTACGGAGAACTGAAGGTTTTTAAAAATACACACGGATGTTTCGCAGTGCCGTTGCAGCTTCCATTGCAGTTGCGCCATTCCAGTACCGCATGTGATGAACAGGGGGGGTCCTATTTGTGGAAGCTATTAACTGGGCTCTAATGGGCAACTCATCAATATGTAGGAGGGTAACCGAAGGGCAAGAGTAGAGTGTCAAGAGCTGGCTTCTGTAAACATGAAGAACTAGCGAGCACTCCAGCAGATGAAGTGGATGATAGGTCACCTCCGATAGACTTCAGGTCAGAAATCAGAGAATGTGTGATCAAATGTGGAGAAGGGGATGGCTCAGGTTTGCTTCGACAAAGAGCAATGTTTTTCTGTTTGTAATCATCTAAAAACGGACAGATTTGAATGGTAAAGCGGTAGGTAAGAAGACGAGGAGAGAGAAATAAAGGCGATTGAGCGTAGGCGAATGAAAGCATCCTGAAGGTTTGAATATTAATAAGGAAACGTTAAAATGAAAAGATGATGAATGTGAAAAAGAATTCGTAATTAGAATGAAATGGGAAAACATGGACACCTGAAGTGGGTCACGGGCAAAACATGCCTGACATTTACAGATTAGAATTTATATTTTGTTTGCCACAATCGTTTTCTCAGCCATTGTTATTTTGGGAAAGAAGCCTCCAGCATTCTCATCACTAGACGGTTCAGATGTTCGCGCCAAGTGCTAAGACGTTTACATTTGTGCAATCCCCATCATCTTTTGAGGCTATTTACGTTCGTAATTGCTCCTATGGCTATCAGGTTCTCACACGATATTAACAAATCTCCCTTTCCCATTCCTTTTTGTAAATTGGAAAACAAAACGTACAATTATAAATCTGATAAGATAACAAGAATTCGTATTTTGGATTTCCTTTCAAACGATTAAAAAAAGTAATCGAAAACACCCACCTACATACAAAATGTGGGTTGTGGGTGTATGTGTGTGACGTGGTGAGTGGGTAGGTGTGGTTTAGTGTGTCCATATTCGGAATTTAGACGTATATGATCGACGAGCGTGCATGTGCATCATTGTTATCATTCAACGCTTCAAAATAAGATCATCTTACAATCGCTTGTCGTTGACTTACATGAATGTTTGAAATATGAGAGGTGACTGGAGATGTAAAAGAGAGATGGGTGTATGTGGAAAATGAAAAAGTATGAGAGAGAAGAAATAGGAAGAGTGAGAGCGCGCGCAAAAGAGACAGAGAGAGAGAGAGAGACAGCGAAGGAGATGGAGAGAAGGAGGTGGATAAATATATATAGAGAGAGAGATAGAGAGAGAGGTAAGAGGTTAAGAAGGGTAGAGAAGCTGGTAGGATAGGTTAATCTGTTCCCTCCATTACCTTTGTATTCAATCACATTTCTCTCTCATTTTTTCAATCAAAGATAAAAGTCTTGAAAGGGGAGATGTCCAGGGGGTCGCGCGTATTGATTGGGAAGCGCAAATGAAAATATTTCTCTTTGAATTCTTGCCATCCGTTCTTCGATTTCTGGAGATGCCTTTATCACGCGTTTCCCTTCTGTCTTTTGGAGGTGACTGAGTAAGCATAAAATGTCGGCGGTGGATTCAAAAGGAGTCCACGAGATTTAAACCTCGTAGGTATAAGGCCACCACCTGCCCATGTATATGTGCCTCGCAATTGAGTTTACCTGTCTAAGACGAGATTGTTCAAAAAGCAGGGCATCATAATTTGCAACCTTTCCACTTCTAATTGTATGACCGCTTCTCCCTTCTTCATGAAGGTATATCCTCCTCCTTTCCATCTCAACATATTGGTACATTTCTCTTAGGATTTAAAGAAACCGATGGTGTTTTAAGGCGCTCTAATAACCCATAATATGAGTATATTACCCCTACTTTATTATCAATGTTGTTAGTATAGACATTTTTTTCTTTCCTTGATAATTTTAACATGAATTATGTACGACGAAAAATAATATTAAGTATGAAAACCCGATATGTTAGAAAACATCTCTTTCTCTCTCCTCTCTCTCTCTCTCTCTCTCTCTTCATCTTCCTTCCTCCTCCTTCTCCGTCTCTCTATCACATTGTCTTGTTCTCTTCCCCTATCATCTCTTCCCTCAATCTCTATGATCGACACCTATTTTAGCTTCCAAAAACTGTTTGTTATTTGATGCTTTTGAGAAGAAAGCTATCATGACATTCTTAGCAACACGAGAAACATGAGTCCAAACACAAGTATTGTTACCATTGTTATTCAAAGGAAATATCAATATCGAACGATTGTGCCACGGAATCAAATTGAGCAGCAGTCGATACTGCACAGTAACAAAAAAAAATCCATTTGATTGAGCGCAGAAACATGAAAGGAGACTTTGAATAAAAAAGGTTGTGTGACTTCATACTTTCCAAAATAAGCAATCAAAACCTCTTAAAGTGGACATTCAAAGAAAATCACAAATATGTCAAATAATGTATCACTAGAAACTCGTAAGCTAACAGATGGCCATCGTACAAGTTTTAGGGCAACTACATATCACGTGATTTATAAAAATACAAATAAATGCACCTCCACGGTATTTGGGATATACGAGAGATTCGCCAGAAAAATAACGATGTTTTTAATGACGTCACATAATGCACCAATATTGCCCAAGCAGAAGACATCCCATAAAGAATGAACACAATTGCAATGCTATTATTTCTCAAATTATAATGAGTTATAATGTATAAAAATGTGATGGCATTTAACACCATTTAAAAAGGGATATAAATCTGATTCTGATAACTGAAATATTTTGTTTGCAAAGACACAGGATAGGGCAGACTTTCAAATTTAGAAAATCAAGAATGATAGCAGGGACGGCATTTTCCCCTCTTGAAACGCCGAACATACCGCGGTGTATAATGCAGCCGAAAATACAATGGCGTTTTATTTTGCAATTATTTTACAAGCGACAGATTCCTTTAATTTGTGAGGCAATATATTAAACATTTAGCCTGACGGTAGTGAAGTAAGAGAAAGAACTGAAGAGAAGATGACAAAACAGGCACTGAAAATGTGTGAGATGTCATGGGACATCGTCTGCTTGTACAAATCATGTCCAACCTGTGATGTCACACATCTCAGCAGTGTTCAGAGAGCTCTTCAGGTGCTATACCGGGGCTGTATTTATACGTTTTATAATTGATAATAATCATTACTTCGAAATAAAATGTTTCCAAGCATGAATTTTGATGAAATTGTCCAATATCAAAGGTTCCTCTTTGCAATAATGAAAATAAGGTTAGTTTTTAAAATCAATGATCTTTTTCCTTTTTATTTATATTAGAGGTCTCCTCAGATGAACAATTTCCTTTTTATTTTACTCATAGTCGTTCCTAAGCTTTTTGATATCGTGTTCGGATTTTTTTCCCCAAACGCTACAATCAGTTGATCATTCAAGGTTTGTATAAAAATCATTGTATAACAAGTTGTTCTATCTCCCTCCCTCTATCTCTCTCTCTCTCTCTCTCTCTCTCCCTCTCCCTATCCCTATACCTCCCCCTCTCTCTCTCTTTCTCTTTTTTTATATTTTGTTATCTCCGTCTCTCTCTTTCACTCACGAACGGTAAAAACAAAAAACACCTATGTAACGCTTAATATTCGATCTTTTTTCTCACATAGCTCACTTCCGAAAAAATCCCGGTCTCTCTCCCTCAGCCCGTCGATAAGCCGCACAGCATCCTCCATTTCAAAGACAACATCCATCCGATAGGATCCTGCTCTTCCAAGTTCATGGATACATAGCAAGTCACTCATGCACTATTCATCATTCGCGGAAACGAGTCTCTATACCTCGGTGCCAGTTTGGCTTATCCTTACAAAATCAATAAAAACCACATTCGAAGAAATCCGATTCTCTTTCCCGAGAGCTAATGGCCGATTTCCTAAGGGCGTTTACCCATTTTTTCTTCCCCTGAATATATAGTCTACCGTCTGTTTTGCCTGGCTTTTTTTTATTCAGATCATTCCCCTCACTCACATAGCACAAATCAAAAGATCAGCGACCCCCTCCCCCTCTTGTGCCAGAAGTATGTGTAAGTAATATGGAGATTCTCAAATAGGCCAATTAAATTGGTTTGCAGCTACTCAGATAATGTGTAATGGCTCTTTTCTTCAGAAGTACTTCTTCCCTTCCAAAGGGTATCATGTAATTGTGTGTACATTTTGTCTATAAAGCTGAATCTGGAACTTGGAATCTGAATCTGAATTTGTTTAGCTGAATCTGGAACGGACTTACACTAAATAATATCGAGGGAACCGTTTTATCAATGTCACTATGTTTTTTTCTAAAGAAAATCTAACTTATATCATTATATTGTCCTTTTAATAAATACGCGTCAAAACAAAAAGGGGATCTCTACATATCAGACGCATCGTTAATTTTTTTTTAAATTTCATGAGATGCATGGCCCTACTTGTTATCAGTTTCTGTGATAATTATGGTGTAATAGTATAGCCCTCCGATAAAACGCGCTTTAAAATGATCACGAGGTGCCTAAAAATAGTAAAAAATATTTGAGTGACGGTTTTTACCATATTCATGTTACACATAAAAAGAATACGGTTTTTGACATTTCGATTTCCAATCATATATACATGATTTATCTTGATAATCAGACAGACGATCGGCTTGTAAAAATCATGGGTTTCCTGACTGATCTTAAGGTTTATGATGATTACAGCAGGAGCTAAATCCAGAATTTTGTTTGGAATCGGAGGCAAAGATACCCAATCCCTTTAAGTTGAAGTGTCGCAACCGAAGAAAAATGCGCAGTTTGTACAATGTCTCGTGGATTAATTTCGGGTAAGCGGACATGAATTGGTGAGCAGAAATGATGTGCTAGCCGTCTCGCCGACTTTTTGACGACAGCGGGAATTGGAGAGGAAAATGTAAACCAAACAAAATCAAATCTCAAAGTTCGTCGCTCTTCGTTCAATGATTATTTTTCTCTCTTTCGCGCAATCCTACCAGACAGTTCATGCTTGTGGATATCTTTTAGCCTCAGGCGTAATAACAGTGTGCTGAACATTAAGCGCGTGCACGGTGAACTTTTGCCCATAGCCGCCAACCCACGCGGTTCTAATCAAGAGAGACGTTACTAATAGAAATACGCCACTACAATACGTATTATTCTGACGTAAGTGTAACAGGGAACTGACGAATGGGGTTTAAAAAGAATATATCAAGTGTATGATTATTTTGTTATCGGTATTTTGGGGGAGAGGGGGAGATTCTGTATCTTTATTCATTTTCTTAGTTTCAGGCAGTGTCGATAAAAGGGATGCATGTAAACTTTAAAGGTACTATGTCCAATTTGCAGTCCAAAAATGAAAAGGTTACATTCCACCGGCATTTGAAAGTTAATACTTATTTAGAACTTTTTTCAAACGAAATGGCTTGAAAATGTCTTTTTATGAGAAAATAACGACCGCTAGTTGTCGAATGGACTTTCGGGATTGCAATCCTTTTGCGCAAAGATTCAATTGGTTTAAATTTGGCCATTACAAGAAGTAGGTTATTGATGTAGACTAATGCTCATGTACCCTTTACAGCTCATTTTATATTATGTTATTACCAAAGAAAAAAAGAAGTCAGTCAGTTACTCAATATTGTCTGACAGTGAAGTCTAGAAAGTAAATGGGTTTCCTTGCATAATTTGAATACAAGGACACTGCTAACGTGACATATATTAATAATTCCTGCAAAGTTTTACAACATTTGATGTTGTCTGCAAATGGGACATACATGTAGTACCTTTAAAGAGGGACTTTCCATTGTCCTTTAAAAACGTCGGCCTCACAGACCAAGAAATGCAATAACAAAGGGTTACTATAAACCCGATGAGCAACCATTACAGGTATCAACACAAGTTAGGAGCAAACCGTGCACTAGAAGAATTTAGAGGCGTCTCCCCACCTACGAATGTGATAATACTGATTAATTTCCTTATGTATTTTACACATTATTTTTTCCTATTACGTTTAATCTAATTTAACTCAATACTGCAGTCCGTTTTGAGGGAGAAATTTTATACAGAGGCGTGCACCAACGAGCCGTTTTGTCATTAACATTTCCGAAGAATTATCGTTCTTTGCGAAATGCGTGATAACATCAAACAGTTGGCAGGCGAGAGGAATTGTATTGGCATCCGATTAAACATGCCCTCCAAACAATAAGCGCTTGACGATCGAGGTACAATTCAGTCATCCGTTAACAATATCATAACGCTATCTGACGTCATACAACTTCAGATTGAGATCAATAGTTATTAGCCAAGACCTGCTCATTAGTTGAGCCTATACGAATCCATTCGATGATGTATTTTTAAAATTTGGTAAAACAATCCAGGTTTTGTTTATAATTTGTAGCGATGCATATCTCAAGGTGCAATCAATGTTAGGCAAGGTCGCACCATTCCTCATTCCAGTTGTCATTCATCACTTTGTCCCATATTCCATCATTAGTTCAAATGATTGGCATGGTCTCAACCTAGCAAATCTATAGTTTTACCTTTAAGGTTCGTGTGATCCATGTCCCTTACTTTTTGTATTCCTCCTTAATACAGGAAGTTTGACACAGTTATATATTTGTATGATAAAATAATGCTCCATATTTTAAACAGTAATGATAATAATAGTAATCATACATGTATTTCGTTTATCTTATTAAAGAGAGAGAGAGAGAGAGAGAGAGAGTTCTTGGTATCTTAACGACTTGCAAATGAGACACTTATTTTTTGTTATTCTTAACATGCATGCAACTGCATTAACGAAAGTAACCAGGGCTGGGTGTATGCATCGCAATGGGAATCAAATCCGGGTATTTGGCTCCAAATGTCATTGCTTACATTAGTTGATCTTGGGGATTCGTTTCAGCAATCATGGATTGAGGACAAACGACCTTCATTTCGGGTCGAAAAAGTCGCGATTAGCATTTTAATTTCCCACTTTCGTATTCTGTTCATCACGGACGTTGAAGTTCGGAACATGTCAAACGAATCCTATCCTACAACTTTCAAAGATTTGCAGTGATAGCGCAAAAAAGGGAATTTAGATTTGGTATTCTACAACCTTCCTCCCCCCCCCCCCCCCCACCGACATACAAACACATGACATAAGAAAAAAGGGGCAATGAGAAGCATACATGCACGTTACCAAAAGCTTCCTTGAAAATGCATTTAGGTTTGAAAAATCAAATTAAACTCCGACCAACGTATTCATTGCGGAATAAGATGTTTAGAAAGAAAAATATAAACACATAGTAGGAAAAAATAACCACACAGTAAATTGGAAATGGTTGGACATGTCTGATTTTTTTCTTATTACATTTCAACATTTATCTGCATCAGCAGAACAATGACAAAGTTGTCCTTTAGGGAGACATACAGATGGGAGAGACAGAGAACATTCGTGAGAGGCAGAGAAAGGAGATTAAAAAGAGAGAGATGATGGACATGGAGAAAGAAAGTGAAGGAAATGTAGAGCAGTGGATGGCAAGGAAGCGGACGGATTTACGAAGAAGGAGAAAGGTTTAAAAATGATAAAGGAAAAGGAACATGAATCCATCTGGATTAAAGCAATTTATTATTTTCATGTATTCTGTAGTAATTTGAACGCACAACATGAGCAAGCTAGTGTGCCTCCCAATTTGTGTGTTGTCTCAACTGAGGAAAAGGGCCTCAAAAATCATGATATGCAAAGTTCTCCTCGCAGGCAGATGTTTCCTGTAAGTCAAGTTGTTTGCCGCGGGATCTCAATATCAATCACAAAATGTGCACACGAACACAAACCTTTGTGATCTTATATCTTTGACGATTACTTCTGGAATCCACACCTTTCTTTCACTTTCCTTCTTTCTTTCATTTTTGACGATTCGTGTGTGTGTTGGGTGTCGTGGCAGAGACGAACTTCAGTAAAAACATTCTCAAAATCATGTTTTCTGCATGTTTTGAGGAACTTTGTTTTTCCATGTTATCTCCTGGTTTTCAAGATGAGTGACGATGTGACTTCGGGTAACAAGAGCGTTTCTACAAAATAAAGCCCTATGAAAGCCTCTAGGGGAAGGTTATAGGAGAGATGATGAAAAGAGATCGGGTTGGGATAAGATGAACAAAAGGATATCAAAACACCAACACAATTGTTTTCGATGTATACCTCCCCCTCCTATCCTTCTCTTTCTCACTCTCTCTCTCTCTCTCTCTCTCTCTCTCCCTCTCTCTCTCTCTCTCTCTCTCTCCCTCTCTCTCTCTCTCTCTCTCTATCTCTCTCTCTTTCTCTTTATATATATCTCTCTCTCTCTTTATATATCTCTCTCCCTCTCTCTCTCTATCTCACCCTCACTCTTCCTTGCCTCCCATTTCCTGCTTTTATTTCGTTTGTTTCAACCTCTTGTACTCCTCAAGGCGGCTCAACATGGTGGTTTCCCTTTTTATATCGCTGGGATTTATCCCCGCACTATCATCATTTAAGTACACGACACCCACGTAAAGCCCTAAACACCGATCATGTTTTTATTTCCAAATTATACTTCATCATATTTTTATCAATAAAGTACAACTTCTATCTCTGTTTATATAAAATGCATATTGGAAAAACAAAGCATAAAGAAAAGTGTAAAACTTGCATTAGGGGGTCAATATGGCTGAACGTGTGACGATTTGACTTTTCTTCTTTGAGCTCTGTGATAAAAGCTGAGAGGGCCAAAAAAGGTATGTAAAAAAGAAACCGATGATACCAGAAAAAACTATGTTCATATAAGTTTGATTTGGCCTGAAGACTGTCTACATAATCTAGCTCAGATACGGTGGTGACCTTTCATGCAACCTTTCGAAGGGATTATATTAGTCTAGGAAGGGTATTACCACGAAAATATTGAAACCTTTTTGCACCAATTTCCAACGATTGAGACCCCCAGGACGTATTCCTTTAATCTCTCTACGCGTACCATCCGTTTCTATCTCTCTTTCTCTCTCATCCTTTAAGTTGTTTTCGTTTTCAATTGTTTTCAACTATAAGAAAATGTTTCGTGTTTATTTAAATTCATGTCTCTTTCTTTCTCTCTCTCTCTCTCTCTCTCTCTCTCTCTCTCCCCCTACCCCTTCCTTCTCTGAAGTCTGTTATAAGCGATTGTATTTGTATGTATTTTTCCACGAGTTGAAACGATCAAAAATAATCGCTCTTCTTTATAAACCTACGCTCTCCACTTCTGTTCCTAATCCATCGCCCACAAGCATTTATTTTGGAGCAAACATTCCCGGACAGAGCTTCATTTGGGTAAGTTGAAGGGGGAGTATTAATCGCCCAAAAGCGAATTGGAGACGTACCTTTAAATAGCAAAACTCTAAGAAGGGAAAGTTATGCCATGAGCGGTTTTTTCTTCATAGTAATGTGTATTTCAAGCTCTCGAAACACTAAGCTTAAATCCAGCCATTTGCCTCTTAAAGGATATTTCGAGTAGAGGGAAAGTATTCCACATCGTGTTCTCGGTAAGCCATCGACTATCCCTGCTCCGATTATTTAAATACGTAAGAACAATGGTTTATAATTATTGAGGGCATCTCTCTCTCTCTCTCTCTCTGTATCAATGATACATTTTACCTAGCTAATGCGAAAGCAAGCATATCATTAAGATCTGTTGGACTTGCCAATCGAGGAAGCCTCAAAGAGCACTAATGTGTATTTGAGTACAATTAATATGTCCCAGCCACACCAACGGGACCGACACCAGACCGGCAATCGAACATAATAACCAAATGAGAGTGACCTGTCCAATTTGACTTCCATTAATAACGATTTAAACAAAAAAACCAAGGCATGTAATTCTCCCATTTTGCGTTACGAAAACTAATACTTTTCTAGGGTATCATCATGGGTATCAATACCTTAAGTCGGTTTTTATTAAGTCTTTGTTATGCAGTTTCTATGCAGAAGCATCACTTTTATAACACCCGTGTTTTACCGATGCGGAATTTCTCGCGTTAACGGGGTATATCCTTGAATGTCCTCCAAAAGCGTCTTTCCCCAAATTGGTGTGAGAGAGAAGACCACTTGCCACTTTATTACTGTACCTAATTTATTCTTATGTCAAATAGTTCCACTGGTCCGATGCGGTAAAGGCATGACCCCTTAAACCTTATACCAGCATTTGAGTTAAAAAAGCTATACATGAATAAAAGCTTTTTAGCGATCAGATGAAGATATTTAAGGAAATTAGGACACATGACGAACGACTATCACTTCTCCTTATGAAACATTTGACCATGCTGACCTAAATTTCGAAAAGGTAAAGTAAGGGTAGGTCACGTTGATCAGTTTACATCTGATGGCACAGAACTGATTGTCAACACTGATAATATCAAGATTGAGTATATTGATGAAGGAGTGAAAGAAGGTTCAAATGGAATCCGATGAAACTATCACGTCAATTGCCCTTTAATTGTTCCCTACGTCCTCTCTAATGAGCGTATCGTGTTTCACTTTAGACTGAAAAGAATACTGTTAAATGTTCGTAAAGAGATACCAAATAAAAGATAGGCTACAGGAACGAAATCTGAGAAATTGGACATCACCCGGTTGTGGTAAGTGAGGGGTGTAATCGAGTACCTGTGGATACTCTGGCCCTCTGGCGTAATTTGTGAAAGAGAATCTCCAATTGTGGTGACCTGTTTTTGAGGTGATGGGATCGTTTGTCTTTGGGAGTAAGTTGTTTGTCTTTCGTGATAAGTCTTAAAGGTTCCACCCGAAACCCCCGATGGGTTAGAAGTTGAACTCGATTGATTCTAAGGCCGAAACGGGATACTTTCTATATGTTCTCCGGCCAAGCTTCACATCTTTGACTCAAACTGTGGTTTTGAATATCCTCCACACCTGGTGCTCGGGTGTTTACCGGTATAGCGAAATGCTTTCTACAGCTTAATATTCAGGCCTGCTTGTAAGGAAGAAAAAAATTAGAATGTGAAAATTAGATGTAGAATCAGACGTAACTCGATTAGGGACCATATAATGCCGTGACTGCTTGTTACTATCGAACTGCAATCTAATTGCGGCAAGCTTTCAGATAAAGTTTTTAGCATCCCCGTGGAGATTTATTAAGTCAATTTCTATGCTGGTTCTGCAATTTGGGTGCATGCTCTATACCGCGTGATAAACTAATTTACTTCCAATAAGGATCTCGGCTTTTGTTACTTTCCTGGGTCTCACATTCCTACATCTCCCAACTGTTCTTTTTCTCAACATCTCCTTTTCTTTCTCTCCTCAGTTTCTCTCTCTCTCTCTCTCTTTCTTTCTCTCTCCCTATCTCTCTCTCTATGTATCTATCTCCCCTCTTCTATTCCCTCTCTCTTTCTTTTTTTCTCAAAAATCTACCTCTTCCTAATAATGTATTATCCGTTTTTCTTTCCAAGTTAAATACTTTGAAAAATATTGTGTATTAGATTAGTGTCATTTTTTTGTCATACTTTTCGAAAATGAGAAAAAGAAAGAATAGTATAAATGCTAACTACGTCATTTGTGTTTCTAGTTTTGGAATGTTGATAGAGCGTGGGACTAATGTGTCGTCACATTGATTTAGAAGTAAATTACGTTACATGCGACTGACATTCTTCTAGCAATTATATTAAAATGAAATAAGATGGTTTTCCTTATCTTTGCTACGATATCAGTAATATTCAGGCTTTTATCGAAGTTGATTTTTCTCCTGATAAGATTTTTTTGCCCCAAATCTCGTTGCTTTCCCAATGACAATCTTTAATGCCTTGACCTCTTTGCGCTGCTTCTCCCAAGTTATCTGCCGTGTCCTAATTGTATAGATGCGCTTTCATCAGTGATTACATCAATTTGTTGAGGTCCCTCCTGAATTGGTGTTTTGTAGCAATTTTCTGATGTTGATCTAGCGATCTGTAATGCATTTCTCTCGTGCATTAAGCCTGCTTGAGGGGGAAATAGCTATTTATAGTCAGAAACTGATGGAGAATTTTTTATCGCAGTAAGACTTTGATGAAGAAATGTTAGGGTTTTTCAGGCAGAGCATACAGAAGATAAATACAAAAGTATATGAAATTTCATGTACTTATTAGTCAAGATTCAATTTTCAAAATTATCATTGTCATTTGAACATATAAAAGCATAATTAGAAACGGATGGCATTATATGAATATCGTCTGACGTTAAATAACTTATCGGTGATAATGTGTACGCCGTTATCATGAACATGCAGTAAGTATTCATGTCTGTAATAATCATTTACAGGATGATTATGAAATTTGAAATGTCGTGGACTTTTCATTCAAGATTCAAGATTCAAGATTACCATTGTCATTTGAACATAATATTAAAAGTATAATTAGAAACGGATGACATTATATGGAAATCGTCTGACGCTAAATAACTTATCAATGATGATGTTTGCGTCGTTATCATGAACATGCAGTAATTATTGATGTCTGTGACAATCATTTACAGGATGATTATGAAATTTGAAATTTCATGTACCTGTTATTCAAGATTCCAGATTCAAGATTACCATTGTCATTTGAACATAATATTAAAAGCATAATTAGAAACGGATGACATTATATGGTTATCGTCTGACGTTAAATAGCTTATCAATGATGATGTATACGTCGTTATCATGAACATGCAGTACTGAGTCATGTCTGTAACAATTACTTAAAGGATAATTAGATTAATACTCATGGTAATAAGCCAGTCATTTGCATTTCCATTGTATAATTTGTACAGCATTCTCTCATAATGAACAACCTTTAGGCCTTTTCTTTGTTTAGGATGAAGTTGTGATGCAACATTTAATTTTTCTGCATTCATGATTAAAGTATACAGACGGGTTTAATATCCTCTTTTTTCCAACTAAATCACAAACAGTCAAATGATAAGAAAATTAAAGTGCAAATGTCCCTATAGCTCTACATGACTCGTATTTAGTAACTTTATAAATGGTATATAAGATATGAATCATATATGTATCTGAGTATATGATAGTATTACGCCTTGGGCTGACGGTTTGGCGTCAATGTCGTTTAAGCACCATTTATTATTCAAATTGGGTTAAATCGATTGGCAATTCAACCGAGATAATGAGATCGTAATAGCTTTTATCGCTATAGAAACACCTTTTCTGCGGACAAACCGCAATAATTTTTTTCCAACTGGTTACGCCCATATAATTGTATATATTCGAGAAGCGGTAGTTGTCCTCTTTTATAGGACCGGGGAGATTGAAGTTGAAATATTAATGCGATGAAACGGTTAAGGGTCAAATTGAGAACACCCAAATTAGGTCATTATGTTACGTTTTAAATAACTACGATCACTATTCCAGCTATATGAAGTTAACAGCTCACCTTTTGACATACAGGTATTACTGATTATTTTCCCCAATGTATGAATCATAAGTCAACTTTATGTTGAAAGAAGCAAAAAAGGAGTTACATTTAAATTACCTAGGTTCTAGCTCTGCCGAAAGAAGAGAAGTGTTTCCTAATCGACCAACAAGAGATAGGGTCACAAATATAATAGTATATACAGAATCAAATGTAGTAATAGATACAGGAACATGAAACAAACAAACCAAGACGGACAAAAGCGCAACAAAATAAGAATAATAACAATAACATGTCAAGATTTAATTATAGTATGCGAAAAATAAAATCTTCAATTTATTAGTCATTTGTTTAAACAAGAATATTCAAAAGTTAACGTTTGGGAATGGATAGTTTAAACCAAAACATTAAACATTGTTGAGTGTGTAATACTTTACGTCCTTTTGGCGAAAGCACTTTAAATGTTATGGTGACAATAATAATAATAATAATAATAATAGTGGGTTCTTGTATAGCGCTCATGTCAGTCAGATTTGACCCTCCTAGCGCTCCCAATACTATTTACTGTGATGCAATTATTCATCCTTTTTCTAGGGAAAGACAGCTGTCTACATCTTTAAAGCGATTTTGTTTAGATTGTCAATTGTTATTTAATGTAGTTCCAAATGAATTTCCTAAATAGGTGGATTGTAGTTTAGATGTATATCATATCTTATGAGCATCTTGTAATGTTTAGAGGTATTGCTCAATGAACCTGCCGAGCCAATCACCCCATTTAGCCTTTGGATATATTTCTAATCAGGACAACAATATCAAAAAGCGATTATCTATTTTTTTCAGACCGCAAATGCCTTCAGAGTGCATGGTTATTGCTCTTATTCTTATCTCTGACATTGCTAGTGCCCTTTTAGAACATAAAACAGCTATGAAGGTAATTTTAGACCCCAAAATGAAATTTAGCCAATACGAGCATACCAATTCAGCTCCACTTTAAAAAAAAACATGGTGACCGTTATTAGTTATTTAATTAAAAATAACAATACATGGGCCGGCTGGTTGTGCGTAATATAAGTATCACGAAAATGCAAACAAAAAAGCCATCATCGGCATTAGCTGAAATACGACGTAAAAGGCGTTATTTCGTTATTTCAACGGTTTTTTCAAATTCTTCAAAATATCTAATATTTGTGGTGGTACATAAGTATTAGAAATCGTTATATTTCAGCCGAATCGATTTTGATCAAAAAAAGATGATTTTGTCATTTAAATATATGTTCTTTCAAATTTGACACTCAGTTTTTCATTATCTCACAAAAAATTATTTTGTGTAGCGCCCTCTGCAGCAGAACTCAACTATCCCTTTAATAGAACCTAGGGTGTTATTAGCCTGGGTGAACAGCCAAGATATGTTTAATCGGTCTGTGTCGATGGTGCCGGTGGTGCAGTTTGCCGGGTTAAATGCGGTGACATCTTCCAATACTGCATTATTGTGATGAAATATTAACAAAATATCACACACAATTTCATTTTCATGTCCAATTATTAAGTTACATTGTATTGTATTGTATTTATTTTCCGTCAATTACAAAAATAAATATATATACAGTTACAATCATAAAGACACACTAAACGGAAGACGGAGATCCCTCCCTATTCAGCGTTAATAGCATAACAATGATGTTTTACAGAGGGGTCCCTATATACATGAAAGACATGTAAATATAGAATACAAGGAATAAAATGATAAAGCTATCCGGAAGTGTTTACTCGGAAGAAACTAAATCCTAAGACGCACACAGATGCATACAGCTTAATGTATTTAAAAATATGCATATAGATTGGAAATTATTATCCTTAAAGTATTGTAAGATTTAGACAAACAATCTGAAATTGTCATCTTCAAATGCTTCTGTGTATTATGGAAAGGATTATATTTAATGAATTTATAGATATCTATTTCAAATGCATAACTTAAAGAGTTGAAATGAAAAGAGGACTTCGCTCTATTTCACATGTGCTCGGAGAAAGCATATATTTGGTTAGTTAAGAGTCAGAGACTTGAAATTATTTTGTTTTGAAATCGTAGGCACATTGGTGCTTCTAAAGACAAATTCATATTATAAAATAATAGGCTATTTGGAGATTACTGTATTCAGTGCACTGTGGGCCCATTGTCTAAAGCTTACACACACAAACATAATACAATTAATAAAGCTTAATAACAAAATTCCAAATGTTAGTTCTTTGAAGAAGAAAATTATTCAATATTATGAAGACGAGAGATATATCCATTCTATATCTGGTATGCATAACAAATGTTTTACTAAATGGCAGTCACTTCAACATTTGTTTGTATGAACAACAAGGAGAGAAATGTGAAAGTATTCTGTTTTGTTTGAGTTAAGGAAAGACTTAATTTCATTGAATTGTAAGAATGTTTGTTTGACTCAATAAAATAGCCTATGGAGGGCTAAAACGTTTTAAAAAAATAAAAACAAATAAATTAAATTAAAAACGAAGACCAATCTATGCTAGACCGATCTAGGCTAGATGGGTCTAACGGTGAGTGAGAACAGAACAAACGGGAGAACAAACAACCAGAAGATCGCTTCCCAATGTGGTCTTCAGGACAGGTTCGCTTCCTAGATTGCTCCAGACCGATTTCGCGTGCAGTATGAACCCACACCGTGCCAAGGAGCGATCTTCAACCGGAAGTGGAAAAGTAATGAAAGAGAAAAAAATGTTACAGTTCACGAATAAAAACAGAGAATAATATAAGAAAATGTTATTAAAGAATAACATAGGAATAGGTAATAGAAGGAAGAAACAAAGAATAACATAAGAAAAGGTTGCAAAAGGAAGAAACAAAGGATAATATAAGAAAAGGGTATAGAAGGAAGTAAAAAGGATACCATGAAAAAAGGGTTATAGAAGGAAGTAAAAAAGATATCATACGAAAAGGTTATAGATGGAAGAAACAAAGAATAATATAAGAAAAGGGTATAGAAGGAAGTAAAAAGGATACCATAAAAAAAAAGGTTATAGAAGAAAGTAAAAAATATATCATAAGAAAAGGTTATAGATCGAAGAAACAAAGGGTAACATAAGGAAAGGTTATAAATGGAAGAAACAAAGGATACCATAAGAAAAGGTTAAAGAAGGAAGTAAAAAAGATATTATAAGAAAAGGATATAGATGGAAGAAACAAAGAATAATATAAGAAAAGGGTAAAGAAGGAAGTAAAAAGGATTAAACATAATGAAAGTTTATAGATCGAAGAAACAAAGGATACCATAAGAAAATGTTATAGAAGGAAGAAACAAAGAATAACATAAGGAAAGGTTATAAATGGAAGAAACAAAGGATACCATAAGAAAAGGTTATAGATGGAAGAAACAAAGGATACCATAAAAAAGGGTTATAGAAGGAAGTAAAAAAGATATCATAAGAAAAGGTTATAGATGGAAGAAACAAAGAATAATATAAGAAAAGGGTAAAGAAGGAAAAACAAAGAATAACATAAGGATAGGTTACAGAAGGAAGAAACAAAGAATTACATAAGGGAAGGTTATAGAAGGAAGAAACAAAGAATACCATAAGAGAACGTTATAAAATAATAAAACAAAGAATAAAAGAAGAAGTGAAAGGGAAAAAAAAGACTAACACAAGGAAAGACAGGAAGAGAAATGAAAATCAAATAGTAGAAATTCATAAATAGAAAAGAAGATGAAAGATGGAAAAAGAACAAATAAATCTAAACATCAAACGAACCGAAACAGTAAATGATAGAGGGGAATATAAATATATAATAAGAGATGAATCAAGAAAAAAAGAGAATAACATAGTTAATAGGAAAGATAGACAAAGAAGGTACCATGAAATGGTTCTAGGACAATAACCCCCTGGGCAATCACCTCCGGTCGATTACCAGCGAGAAAATTACCCCTCCCCGCCGCCCCCCGAGGACACCCCCCCCCCCCCCCGGATAAGCCCCCCCCCCTGAAAAAAGGTCTTCTTTTATGAAAACCAACTAATTATCAGGGTGAACTCCCCCTTTGATGAATAGGGGGTGGGGTGATTTGCAAGAGAGAGTAATTGTCCTAGGGGGTAGTTTCAGGGGGTGGGGGGGGGGGGGGAGGGGGTAATTGTCCACGGCGGGTAATTGTCCTAGGGGGTAATTTCCCGGTGAGTATTTATCCTCGGGGGTGGTTGTCCTTGGGGGTCAATTTCCGGGGGGGGGGGTAATTTCTCAGGGGGGGGGGGGGTTAATTGTCATTGGGGGTATATGCAGTTTTCCGGGTTTTTTACCCGAGGGCTTATTGTCCAGGGGGTGATTTTCCTGATACGCATGACATATATTTTGATTACGCGCGACGATGACCCGTGCTACCATAGCAACAGGAACCGTTCCCGATGCTAAGGAATAACGTGACTCAGCAGGGTAAATATTACGATGAGTGTGAACATAAACGAACCGGAGCGGTCTATTTGATCCGTCTAGCGTAGATCGGTCCAGCAAAGTGAGTGAGAATGGGGTCTAACCATGGACCTACTACAGTAGTAGGTTCATTGTCTAACGCATCGTTTGCATCTGTGGAAGTCAACGCACTAGTGTAACTAAAACATATTGACATATTGTGTGAACAGAGGCGCAGTTACATCGGCACGAGAGGAGGGGGCACACCTGCCCCTCAATCGAAAGGCGAAAAGGGGAGAAAAGAAGAAAAGGAAAGTTAAACTCAAGAAGGGAGAGGGGGAAAGGAACACAAAGACATAAAATAAGATGACAGGACGCCTCCCAAATGGTTGCCTCGTGTTCATTCATCCACCTAGTAAAACCGATGCCCCTCTCCCTACAGTATATGATTCAATATTATCTTCTAAAATAGTTGGCCCACGCTACGTCTCTGTATATGAAATTGTCGAGAATGTATCTAGACAGAAACAAATCTTCTTACAAGTCCTAAAAATGGGAAGTAGTATTGAAGACGACTAAACAAAATGGAAGTCTAAAGATTTGTTCATCTTTCACCAGTATTGAAACAATTGATTCTTATAAGCATCGTCGTTGAGTACGTCACGCAGTCTCTCATGAATTATTGACCTGACGGGATCTCTCAAGAGGTTTATTGATCAATCATTGTTCATCCTCCTCCTCCTCCCCCTTTCTCTCCATCCATTCCTATCTCTCTCTTTCTCTCTCTCTCTCTTTATTTCTCTCTCTCTCTCTCTTTCTCTCTCTCTCTCTCTCTTTCGGTTTCATCGTTCCGAGCCGTTCCACCCACTTTATCTCTTTCTATTTAAAGTTTTACCTTACAAATTGTGACCCAGAAACGGGAGTCTAGTAACATATTAAATTGTATCATTTGTGCTTTTTACCTTTAATTCATTGTAAGGCATTCTTTCCGAATAAGCCTATTTTTGAATATCATGCTGCAAATTTGAAATAGAAAATTGCGAAAATTAGAGCAAATTATACTAGAGTTTTACTTTAGTAGTTTTAGATTCTCACATATACATGTAGTTAAATTAATTTGTCAAAGAATAATCTTGATTTGATTGGTTAAGCGTAAACCGTTATTGAAGAGAACATTTGTAGTAAATTAATTCACTTTCGATATTTAGATCAAATAAACATATGCCTAATGCTGATTGACAATTCACGATTATTTTTTTCAAATGGAGAGCATAAATATCTCCACTCGACTATCCTAGAAAATTCAAATTTAAAAAGTTAATCTGTAAAACTACATTATCTCTGACGTTACTTCATAAAAGTAGGGGTAAAACAAAATATTCCTAGAAAGGTATATTAATGGCTAACCTTAATCGCTGAAGTTTGAAATGTGGTTGCGGGATTATGCTACAGAAAAGTACCTGTTTGAAGGAAGGAAAAAATGAGGGAAATTGTGATTACTACCTTTGAGCGGGAAAGCTAGCTCACGGTGGAACGAAAATCAAAGTCAAGGGTAAAGCTTGTGATCAACGTAATGGAAAGTAATTTCTAGATATCAAATCGACCCGATAGAGATGACTTGTTTACATCACAATCGAACCAAGGTTGAACTCTAATCAGGCTAATCAAGACCCCAATCAATCTAATCAGCAGATGATGATTTTTTACATGAGAAACAGAATTGGTAAGGACGTTGTTCGACCTTTGATTTGGTCTCTGGGAATACAAAATATGTAGAGGGTAAAGCTGTATTTTGAGGCTTCATGTTGTATGACAGACATGGTGGAAGTTTTTGCTCTCTCTGTCGATGTGAGAGGTAGTCGTGTAATGGTCTTCCGAAAGACACAAACATTGTAATGATTATGTGCAAAATATACTCTGATAGAAATCATTTATTTTTAAAGATCATATTCCCTACCTTCCCCTCTATCTCTATCTCTCTCTCTCTATCTCCCAAATTTTCCATACAAAGGTATTATGTCACTGTCTAGTATCGTCTCCTTCTGTCTCTTCTCCCTTTCTCTCTCTCTCTCTCTTTCTCCCTCCCTCTCTTTCCTTTCTTTTTCATCGATCTAAATATATATATCCTTCCCTCTCGATTTACTTCCCTCTCGCAATATTTCCATAAGACTGAGGCTATGAAACTCAAAAGGTTAAAGACTAAAAATATATTTGTGACATTTCCTTCTTTTGATGACAATTGACGAGAGAAAAATATCAAAACGCAGACTGGCATTTGTGAAATGTCAATATTAGTTATTCATTTTTCCAAAGGGATTAGCCCCAAATAGGCTACAACATATACGTTTCGCATGTGATATATTGTGATTAATTATCAATTGATCCCATGTATCACAGTCGCAGAACTAAATTATTTATTGCAAAACAGATGATGAAACTGCATTACATCCGATAATCACATCAATCAGTATGTACATGTAGCCTACGGCAACACTGTAAAATACAGGGGAAATGAAAACCCTTACCTAGATTTTGTATCCTAAATCCTACGTCATAGCCATTTACCATATTTTGATAGTCAGAGAGTGTGTGATTTATCATGGTCACCAGGCATCATTACTCAAAATCAAACCTTTCACCATATTTGCAGGAATGAGGGGGGGGGGACGGACGAATAAGAAGATTACCACACATTATCCTCACTATTCATGGCATGTGCTCCTTAATTTGTTCACTTGGCTTCTAACCGTTAATATATCTTTTTCCTTAATATTCCTCAAAATCTGTTGAGTTTTCCAAAAAGTCAGTATGTTTCGATTTTGTATAATATGTAGTTCTTGATAATTTAATATTATATCCTTTCCTCCATTGCTGATTCGGAAAATTAAAGATGTTTAAATGCCTAATGTAAGTAAGCTTTGAAAGCGAATCTTAGTTAAATGCAATCACTCAGCAAAAAAAAAGGTGGACACTCTTTTATTGTTCAAAAATTGTATTAAACCGTCAATAAAATACTATAAAATATGTATCAAATTAAAAAAAATGTATACTCTACCAAGATTTTAACTTTCAAGTTTGGATGGGCACATTCATTTGAAAGTTATCCGAATAGATTAAAGTGCGCCATCTAGAATACAGCCAACAAAATACATCAGGATTATTTCTCCATTTTTTCCCCATCTAATCACTGTATAATTCCCGTATACCATATCATTTTACGTAACAGATATGTATTCAGACGTTATATACGTAATCACACGGGACTTATACCTTTTTCAGGGGAAAGTACTTTTTTTCCCAATATGAATGAATACAGATGGAGTTTTCATGATTTTGTTTTATGCGGGAATTGTGTAATTTACTTCAACAAAGTTGTTTTTAAATATATTCTTAATCTCTTTTATCTCTCAATAGATTCTCATCGAATGACGTCTACTCGGATGTTCTTTTGGATCTCTGATATTTTCGGTTCAAAAGGTACGTAAAATTTGCGTATTCATGCTCATGATTGCACCAAATTGTTACGATGATAATTGTTTTCCGTGTATATGATATTCTTTTGGTTCAGTTAAAACAATCATACTGACTATCAAAAAGAAATCATCGCAATATCAATATTCTTCAAAGTCTCTCCTTACAGTATTAGAAACTGCAGTACATGTGTGTATAGGATTGCAGTGACTCTAATCACCCAACTCAACAAAGAATAATTTATACGATTCTTTTTTCCTTTTCACTGTATCCTTCACCTATGGAAATTGACTGTGTATAATTGCATGAATAGTAGTTCAATTCAAAGGCCATTTCCACAAGAATTTAGTCACCGTATTCTCTTCCCTGCAGTTATTTATACATCAGGCTTCGATTTTTAGACAGCATGACCGATCGTTCAACGGGTCATTACATGAGCTCCAATAACTCTCACTCGACAAGCATTTCTAAAAATAATAATACAAGTATGATGATTAATCAACCCTATAATGGCAATGGCCTGTTCATTAGTGTTCATACCCTATTTGACCTCAGTGACAAAATGTGTAATCGATCAATATTTGTCTTCCTTGTCTTGTTTTATTCCGTAATCCCCTTCAATAATTTCAGTTGTATTTGTAGATGACAAGACAGGACACCCACACGAAATCGATTTGTTTCACATGTCTAACCCCCAAATAAATGGCAGACAGTTGACAGCTGACATTCTTATTTTTGCATCAAATATTTCTGTCATTACTGCCCTCAACCCATACAACGCCCCTGCCCCCTAAACAAAAATCCCCTATTTCAACAGAAAGACAAAGGATTATTTAAAATGTTCATTACTTCCGTTCTGAACCTTCAAAGACATGCCGAAATTACTTATCTCTCATTTTATTGTTTCCCCTTTTGGATGACATTTGAGTTATTGAAAATACTTTCAAAGGGCAAACAATTTCTTGTTCATGAGACATAACTAACTCTAGATAATCTCCTCTAATGTTATCTCCGTTGCTTTCCCTTTCTTGGAAAGGGTGGGATTAACCGCGATGACGTCACATAGGAGGAAATTCGATTTAATGTAGATTTATAGTATTATCTATGTCAAACATTAAAGGACGGGTATCATTGTTATGCTCCAAAGTATTTTACAAAATGGAGATAAACCCTGATGATTTTAACCTATGTGCAGTATGTGGGACATTGTCAACGTTATATTAGTGTTTGGTTTCTTTATGCAGAAGAAAAAAAACGGAGTTCATTTCCACTTGAAAGATACGAAACAGACAAAAAAAGTAGTTTCACAAGTTAAGCTGGTCATGGAGGCGACAAACCTACATTGCGATGTCATTACACGAGGATTATATATAGAACCATCATACATGCAATATTCAGATATCTGTTGTTTAAATTCAGGTTCTTTTCGACCTTGTGTCTTGTTTTCTCTCGAATCATCACTCGATAACAATCAGGTGTTTTTTCGCTTCAGTTAAAGTATTATAAGTACGAGTAATATTATTCACGCTCGTATCCTCGTGCAGCTTAGTGTCACGTGATCGCGTTAAAGCAAATCAGACACGTTCTGATAAATGTCCATGTTATAACACATTAATGAAGTCACGTGTGGAGCAGAATAAATGTCATTGCTAAAGTTACCCTGACATTTTATGACAAACAGATCATCCTTATCACTCTGCAGGTGTTCAATAACCGAATAACTGTTCAGTCTATTAAACCGAACACCGGATAATTATTACGTAACAAAAACAAGACATCGGAAATGTTGTCGAAAGAGGCCAGATCTAGCTTTCAATGAACATCAAAACACATCGTATAAAATTACACGGATGTTGAAGGGAGCTAGAATTTAGGAGATCGTAGTGAAGAAACTATCCATTAAATACATTCACAGTTTCGTTCGTTTATATAATTTAATGATAAAGATGATTCTTACCTAAACGGATGTTATACAGCAATTGTGTGGACATCAACACGAGCTACATAGGACACTGTTCCTTAAATTCAAGAATAATGAAGAAATGAAGAATCTGTCTTAAAAAACAACAACAAACAAACAAAAACAGTTTGCTATAACAAGCAGCTAAATAAAGTATAATGTACTTGTTTGTACAAACTAAATTTTCTTCGCATTTGTTATAGATAAAAGCCCCCCCCCCCATAACACCTTTGTTCAACACGTTTAAGATCGTAAAGCCCATATTCAGTACGATCAAAGTAGCCAGGATGGGTGGGAGAATCGCCCTATTCAAACAGGAATATAATATTATGTGTTTCGTCATATTACAACTATTATTCTGTCTGCGTATCATTATGAAAGTAAATGTATGTCGGTTCAATTTCTTATGACATACGTTGGGTTTTTCGTTCTCTCTCAATGTAATGCCTTGGAAAAATAATTGCACGATTGCGACGATGTAATAATGGCAAACACATGGCAATTGCCCTATGAATACCGTTTATGTCACGTGATCTTCAATCGCCATCGTAATGACAGCATCGAGAATGCCTTCCCGAGCTTTTTTTTTTAATGTTTCTTCAATAAATCCAAACAACTATTTCTTTTAAATTTCACTTGGCACTGCCGCGGGCATTTTAAAAGCAAAGTGTGATTGAAGAATATTTGCGGTTGTAGGAAGTGAGATTAAAAACTAATGGAATGCCAACATGCAGACGGATGTTGTATCCAAAGACGAGAAAGATGTAAGGGGAAAGGAAACTCCCCAGATAGCTTTTAGGTGCTTCGTCTTTAACATTACCAAGAAATCTGAAAATCCAACCGTCTGGCATTCATGCCATGCATATGTATCATTACTGGTTGCTGACCTAAAGTTAACCCTGCATGGTGGCGCTAAATATACGGCGTCTACTTATCCCAATTGACGGGGATGAATGCAGGCACCAATCGTTCGGAATGAAAGAAATGCGATGGCTTCAGGAAGGGGCTTTACCCCCCCCCCCCCCTCCGACACACACACACACACACACACACACACACACACACACACACACCACCACTATCATCAACCTACACCTCCATTACAATGTAATTTGTGATGCGCACGTGCGTTAAGTTCTTGAGTTTAAATTCGAAAAGAACATGGATATACTAATGAATGATGATTCGCGCCATTTACCCCCCTTACGCATGTATTCACTCATCATACTCCTATCATTCAACTTGTCACGTCTATCGCAATTGACATTGCCCCATGTGTAGTTCTGTGACATGTACCATGATAGGATCTACTGGGAACTTTTACTCGTATATGCTGTGACCTGTATCATTGAGGACCATCTACGGGTAAGAGACCTGTTTAATATCTCAACTACATATACATCATTTACATTAAAAAAATAATGTGTGCCCTAATTACGTTGACCTGTGGAAGCATTATATACCCTGTATTTGATTCCTTCGCTCATAGAACTTTCTCTCCAATGTGGTTTATTTTAATTTTTTAGAGTTCCCCCTGAAACTATGACTTTATATTCATACGGATTTGTATCACGGTGACAGTTCATACATTATTGACAGCTTGGAGACTCCAAGTACCTAATATCGCGTTTTAGAATTTTAGGTCTTGCTTTCGTTTTGGGATTAAATTTAGTGAGGCCTTTCTTCAGTCATCCACTCCAACATATTCATGAATTAATGATGTAAACGGTAACCTCGAAAGGTATACGTGGCTTGTATCACACCAAGAATGCCTTAAAAATCACACGATCTGTTCGTATTGCATTCATTCTCGCCTTGAATTATTCCTGGAAAAAATCGAATATTTTAGATGGTAATTTATATATAATCAATTCGGTTGATAAAAATTCTTTAGGAGTCAATTGAATGTTGATGGCTTTTTGATTCCGCATGACTACTTCAAACTAAAACCTAATGTCCATCTCTTGTATTATAATACCGAGAATAACAACTTGGAATTTGGACTAAATCGTAATGTCTTGCTTCATTGTTCTCAATTTCTCATATTTGTTTCCTCTCGTCATCTCTGTTTCCAAGGTCACTCGTCTCGTCATTCTGATAAATTCTAGCTGAATGTTTCCTTGGGGGGGGGGGGGGGTGATTGTGAATGCCATTCGTGTTTCTCGTTTGGAATTTGAAATGTGCTTTCTTCATCATGTTTCTTTTTTAATTATCGTTTGAAATGGAGATTTTGTTCCATTATTATTGTCAAGGTGTTTCCCCGCTAGAAAAAATGCTATGAACGAGAAGAAACTTCCTTCTCATTTAGAAACATTAGCTTAATCTTTGTTTCAAGCTTTAAAGTTGTTTTCTATTGTCTCTCAACTACTTCTCTCTATATACTTTGCACAAAGAAAAACTGAAAGCGTAGATGTGCAGTTATAAGCTATCGTTGAATATAAATGCAAATTATGCACCATTTTCATGAGGATAGGAACGTTTAAACAAAAATTATGTGTATGTATTGCACATTTTAGAAGACATTTAAGTGTAACAGTTTATCTTTAAATAAATATTGATTTGAATCAACGGATAATGCACTACACTATCAGGGTGTAGTTTACTTCATTATTATGGCTTCATAAATATCCATTATGCGTGTTCCTGTTCGCCATCTTGGACAAATTCCGTTCGTCCATTGCTGTAAGGATGGTCTCTGTAAAATAATGAACAAATTGACATTAATTGTCAATTTGTTTTAAATACATAAAACGTGCAGGACACTGTTTAAGACTGACTCAAGCTTTCTATTATGGCACAGGAACGGCGTTGATAATGCAATATAAATTTACTTGCCGTACATGTACGTGAGCAATGTAGCAGCCACCCACCCCTGTCCAAATTTTTCAAGATTTTTTTTTCCAGCTCTATATGCAAGCTTGCATCGTTGGCCGACTGGAGAGTAATTAATTTACTTTTTTTTCCATTAACAAACCTCTGATAACATGCTCCTAGCATTGTTTTTTTGTTCTACACATTTTTTGTTGAAAAAGCTTGATAGTGTCTATGTGTCTATGTTGGCGACGCCGAGATTAAGATTGGAAAGAGTTTTGATTTTCTTCCTTGGTTTGTTTTTATGTTTAGTTTAGTCCGATGGATTACGGATTATATGTTTATGCCCACGCCTCCTATTTCATAATCCCAAACACATTAATTTCGATTACTTCATTTTCTGAGGGTGGCCGTATTACCACGCCACCCGGCCCTCAAGATTAACTAAAATAGAATATTTAAAAAAAAAACCATTCTAATCCTTTAGGTCTATCATTATGTTCTAAAACTAACATGCAGATTTCTCTCTTCACAAATAGCATTTCAAATCCCTTTTGGCGTATTCAAACTCATTTTGCGATTAACCCTGTCGATCGTCCAGATACTTTGAGAATACGTAATGGCAAATATTGGTCCCATGTTTGTATAAAAAACAGCTACTAAATGACGTACTATTCTATTTTCAAGTATATTACGTCCTCTCTTGAATGTCAGCTTTGTATTAAAAGTTGTATTTACGTTTAGTAGATAAGTTAACAAACTTTTGTCGGTCGATTCAAATTGAATTGGTTGAGACGAGGGGGCGTCCGTTCAAGGCCCTTTTCCATATTCCACATTGTCTCAATATAACTAACATGTTACTTAACTTTTTAGTTTAAATCAACACCCCCGTCATACAAGGGTGATCAAATTGCAGACAAGACATCGATTACACAAGAAGCTTTGATTTTATATAATGCCGTTTATAGCAGTCCTACATTTAGCGTTTACATAGTGTACTGTATAATATAAGAAGCTTAGGGTATGCTATTAGTATTCATCCATTTTTGGTGGGCGGTTTTGATGAATAAATAAACGAAATATAAGGAACTAGATATTCTTGTATTAGGATATATTTTGAAAGAAGATTAAACCAGCCATGAGAAAACAATGTTTAAATAGTACGGGTATTAATTTCAGAGAAGACTAGAATGGCATTACTACAAGTCATCATATAAACCCCCTTTACTGTTGATTAAGGAATTTGCAGTTGATCTACAAGCCTGCAAACTTTCTTACCATATTCTCTGAATGATTTGAAGAAGAAAAAGTAATCAAATTAATCCTCCAGGTACATTTCGTTGGAGGTTAATTTCCAGTAGAATTCGAATCGGCTTGCGATTTTATATGTTGTTTGTATTTTGTGCTCTTGCCATAATATTGACAAACACACGAGCATGACATGTATCTCTCATTTAGAATATAATAATTGAGAGTATTTTTTTAGTTTTCTAATCTACACGTAGGCCATTATCATATATCTTGATGAGGTTGCTCTCGAAAGGAAATGTCATTGCCCACGCAAATACAAATAATATTGCGATCGCTCTTTTATTGAGTTTAATTACTTGTGAGTTTTGAAAGATGTCGTCAAATATTCAGAAGAATGAGTAAAGCTATTAAAACCAAATTTTTAAAATGTCAAATCTGTGGAGGATTTAATAAAGTTTATTGTTATAACTCGACCTAAATATACCTATTTTTCTTAACCATACCTGACGAATCTCTCTTAGAACAAGACAGTAGTCTGTCGAGACATTCGTTTTTATTCTTTCTGTTTTCCTGTCTCTTTATTTCTCTCTCTCTCTCTCTCTCCATCTAACACACTCTGTCTATGTCTGTCTGTCTATGTCTCTCTCTCTCTGTCTGTCTCTCTTTGTCTCTCTCTCTCTCTCTCTCTCTGTCTCTCTCTCTCTCTCTCTCTATCTCTTTCACTTTCCCTCTATTAGTCTCTCTCAAATGGAGAAATTGTACGATTACCATTATATTCCACAAATAATTTCATTTTTATCCGGAAACCTAACTTAATTCCCGGAGTAAACAAGCAAGGAAATTAGAATTGATTGGCATGATAAATAATTTATAGGTATTTAGGTTAATCGACTCCGAAGTTTTTTGCAGCAGAATCGTACGGGCATGTTTGTTTGATATTGATGATAAAAATTGCAATCTACAAGTTGTTCATTATACTTTATATCCAGCAAATGCAATACATGCGTTGCGCTCATATGAAGTTTCATATCTGCCGTATCAAACGGTAGAAACATCCCACTGAAATTGCTTTTACATGTACATCTTGTAATTATTTGTCCTTTTTTTCGAGGCAGTCGATTATAATATAGCCAACCTCAAAGAAAAAGTTGAGTTCTGCTAACGATGACAAATATTTGTGTAAAATTTCTCATTCATTACAATTCGATTATGAAAAATGTCACAGTAGAAACGATTGTTTTTCAAATGCCCCCCTGACTGGAAATGTGCCATAATACCGTGTGAGTCAAAAAAAAGTTTACACCTAGAAAATTGCTAATTATTTTAAAAATCATCTATGAACAGTAAATTATTATACATCTTATGAAAGAGTGTTTTATCCTAAATCATTTGGTACTATTTTTGTGTGGTATGTGTTGACGCTTGGATGAACAGGTGTCATTGTTTGCGAGAGTACAAAAATCGACTTGCGCCAAAGTGATGCCTACAGTATGTATTATGTTGGGATTAGCGGAGTGAGAGAATGAATTGAATGTATCAAATGAAATGCATTGCAAATGTTTTTTGCAAAGGGCAAAGTCACACACACCCACACACACGCGCACAAATATTCGTTGATATTTGATATTCGATATTTGATATGTGTGGATGATTAATTTTGTTAGGGATGTTATTTGGATCTGCAAAGACCGAATTAATACCCAAATCCCAATTGTTTTATTTAAACATCACATAAGCAACTTTGGCGCAAGTCGATTTTTGCACTCTCGCAAACAATGTCTCCTGTTTATCCAAGCGTGAACACATACCACACAAAAATGGTACCAAATGATTTGGGATAAAACACTCTTTCATAAGACATATAACAATTTAGTGTTCATTGATGATTTTTTAAATAATTAGCAATTTTCTAGGTGTAAACTTTATTTTGACTCACACTGTATAGATAAAAAGTCTAAACCAAATTTTGTTGTCCTACAAACCATTTCTGGGTGCAGTGCTTGTGATTTTCAGCTCACGTTGACCATTCCGAAACAAGACAGATATGTCACAGTGTAAGTGGACGACCAGCACTGTTGTATGCGTTTACATTGCATTGGCATAAAACGGTTTGTTTACATGAATTGACCCCCCCCCCCCCCGCAAAATAAAAATCAGAAATCAGAAATAATTTTTGAAAATGGATCAATAAATAAAGGAATAAATAAATAATAACACAATTAAATAACAGAAATTTAGATAAAAACATTAAAAAAGATAAAATGAAATGAAATAAATCGTGACAATACAATAGTTAAAATAGGATGGGGTCGCTTGAGTTCACCTCGGGTCTCCATCTGTATGGTATAATTTATGACACAATAAAATAATCTTCCGCGTGTTGCCTATCAAAATTTGATGTAATATATTTTGACGGCAAACTTATTAAGATGAGGGAGTGTTAGAAAAACCCAAAGCTTTAGTCCGCTGATTTATGACGGCGGCGTAGGCAATCGGTGGCGTAGCAAAGCGCAAGGGGTATAAAGCGGGGGGGGGGGGGGGGGGGGCTATTTGGTGAGAACACATAAGGAATTTAGCTTCAACCAGAGGGTTGTAATATATAATTACAAACGGGCACAACAAGCAATATTTTTCACACAGCCTAAAGTTTCCAAATCCGAGGAAGGAATTGCTATGTTCAGGAAAGATGTGTGTAGTTGTTGACGTAGACATTTTGATGAACTATGTTCTAAAAGGTGTCTTTCTAATTGCATTCGAGATACAAAAGTTCTTTAATTTAAGTAGCAATGCAGCGATAATTGTTTTTGCTCCTGGCTGTCATCTGTATTTGTCGAAGAAGATGAATCCTGGTATAGGGTGCGTGTTGGGGAGCTCCTTAAGGCCTCGAAGGCAGACGTATGTTCACCAAGGCCAAGGTTTCAGCTGTAGTATCTTCCAGTGAATTATGGTTGCCTCGGGAATGTCTCTGATGTCATGTCCTTGCGATGGTCTTGGAAGCGCGTTCGTGACCTCACTCTTCAAAGTGAAATGGGAATAGTGGGAATACAAATTTATTTGAATTAAATTTACCAAGATTACTTTCTTCCTCTTTGTTCTGTGTGGTCCTATAATTGTCTATTTGGTTTATTTTTTTTTGCAACTCGTTTGTGGCCAGTTGTGAAGGTTTGATGTGCCTTATTTTTTATGTATAACTTTGTTATTGTTGTTCTTTTGATCACGAATGCTTAAGTTTTACCCAGTTAACTTTAAAAGGCACCATTGTTCTGGGAAGCTAGCAATCTTGATTTTAAAAATATTACTCTCTCTCTGCCCATTGTTTTTAATACTTCAGTGGGCTCTATTACACTGGCTATTATGTTATTAGAGTGAAATGCCTCGCTTTGCTTTTTTTCAGTGGGATTTCGAATGATTTAATCGCATTTTTCTCACACTCGCTCAAGCAAAACGTGTCATTTAATGAGGGAATTAATGAGATTTAGACAAATACAAGACCTGCTAGACCATGAAATTTATTTTCCCCTCATTTAAACAGAGCTCGGCAATCACAAGTATTGCGAATGGTGACGTATGCTACGGCCATGGATATGAAAACGGAGATGGTAAAACACCGAGCGGAGCTATGGTGTAGTCAATAGGACAAACCTCAGCGGGTCTACTGGAAGTTTTTTCCCTACTCGACAACCGTGCCAAGATGAAGCTATGCATACCGTATACATGTTTTAAGTATTGTTGACTCGATAGTCAATTGTTTATTCAACGGAACAAGTGGTCGCAGAGCGAGTTCGAAAAGCGGTGTCTCTCCTCGCTCTCTTCGGTGTCGAACAACCGATTCTAAAAAAAATGTTTTGGACGCTCTCTTATTTTGAACCCTGTGCTGGGAATCAATTTTGCTTTAAACTACAACATGGCAAGATCTCCACCTGGAATCGTGATTATTTCTAAAGTACTTGCGTGAAAATTGAATGACTATCCCGTTGGATTTTATAATGAGGAATTGCTCTTCTAGCTATTTCGGCGACTAGGAATAGCTTCTCATCCTAGTATAGATGATGCCCGGCGGCGGTAAGTTGGACGAAGATGCAGGGATAATCTGCAAGCTGTATGTAAAAGATTGTTTTTTTCATTTCACACTAACTCTTTTTTTCCTCATAAGATCTATCTAATCAGTTCTCTCTCTCTCTCTTTCTCTCTCTCTCTCTCTCTCTCTCTCTCTCACTCTCTCCCTCTTTCTCTCCCTCTCTCTGTCCTCTCTCTCTCTGTCCCTCTCTCTTTCTATCTCTCCCACTCTCCCTCTCTTTCTCTCTCTACGCCCCTTTCCCTCCCACTCTCGATCGGCGACTTCAGTAATGTCTAACGGTGCTAACCACTGCATGGCTTATCTGTCGTGCACAAAGAAAACAAAAAGAAGAAAACTATATATCTGCTTGGGTGCCAGACAATAGTGAATACATTGGAGGGAGCATGAAAAGATAGGGCATTTGGAAAATATAGCCTATAATTCTTTGCCACGATTGTTGTTAGCTAAAAAAAATTACATCTACAGACCTAATAATTGTAAGCTGTGTCAGACTTTACATTTATAGGAATAAGAGCAGGCCTATAGAGTAGCCGCCATAGACTCTGCATGGAACAAGCTGCCAAGTGACATTCGAAACATGCAATGCCTAGAAACTTTTCAGAAATATGTTTAGAAGGTTTTATTTACTGAGATTTACTTATGATATTATGTTGTTACAATTCTGGAGAGAGATTTGTGTTTTTTGTTTTGTATAGCGCCTTGAGTAAGTTATTACTCAATATAAGTATTTTTTACTATTTTTATTATTATTATTATTTTAACGTGTTCATGTTGCTCAGCACAATATTCCGTTTGCGAGAATTTGATGAACACATATTTCCTTCGTTACAAAAATTAAATGATCCATAATCCTCTTTAAGGAAATGAAATTAAAAGAAGAATTAATCCACCGGGGAGAACAATGTGAATGGTATTTGAGATGGCGTTGAACTGATAAGGAGAGTAGATCGAAGCCAGTATGCAAGACGAAATCCCTACTCACAAGCCAAAGACTCGGGGCATCACCAAGTAGCTTTTAGACCGTCCCATGAGCTTTCGTTTTTAATGCTAAGAGTTAGGATTACACTATAAAAAAAAGTCATAGTCGTCAGAATGGTGCGCTTTAAGCACTAACCATGAGCGTTTTGAGTACTGGAGGAGTTGTTTGAAGGAACCAAATCGCCTCTTTTCCTGCCCATGATTCGTACAATTTAATAAACATGTGTCTTCAAGTATTTATTGATTTTTTTGCTGTTATTATCTTCCATTTTTCTTCTTCATTTTTCTTTGGTCAATCTCAATTCTCTTCCAGTTGTTATTAAGACAGTGAACCCTCTCATCTGTCAATATTATTTGGGGGTCATCGTTAATAAACAGGGATGGTTGCCTTCCGGGTAAAGGCTCTTCAGTAAAAAGGTCTTTTTGTAACTGTTTACTTTCGCTCGAATGACAGAAACGTAGCTTAATATTTTCTTCTTCTACATTTGTGGATGAAATCGATTATGCTGGACAGCGGAGTGGGAAAAAGAACGTTCACTTCATGGGCTAAGTGCTAACATACGGACTTCTGTCTTTTGGGCCCATAGGTCCTTTGTATTGATTAACGTATCCTAATGCTAGACAAATCGATCCGATGTATCCCGGCAAGCGTGAGTGTGGTTAAAGATGTTATCCGTCCCACAGAGCAGCATCATATACACTAGCAATTTTTGTTTCTCCAAATGGGGGAGGGGCGGGGGTGGGGGCTTCCTATGGAAATTTGTTTTGCTGTATCTACCTATGTGCACATTCTAAACAGCTGCTACAAGTTACCGAATAGTTTCAATTAAAAGAGACGGATACCCCCACCCCATCGTTTCCTCTACCGTGGTTGAGACCAACTGAAACTTTTCTTTCTCAGAGTTGATAAACTCGGTTTTTAAACAGAGATGATTGAATATGTGACTATGTGATATCTCTGACTTGTTATTCTACCGTGAAAAAATGAAATGCAGGTTTGACTTTAAAAATCCCGATAAATACTGTCACTGGGAACTATCTTGAAAACAGGGCAAATTATTTAAAGGTACATGACTGTACACTCTGATGCGCGGTGCACACGAGGCGTTGTTTCTTGCTTGATGTAGTACAATTAATGTCAGTGACCTTTGACGCGCCTTGTAAAAGTGACATCGAACAAATAAATGATGCAAAATGAAAAGTGAAATGAAAAATTGCTTTCAATCAATAGTGCATGCACTAGCTTCCTTCACAGGCCACATTAATGTAGGCAATAATGCAGTCGCAATGAGGCCTCGAGTGCAACAGGCATTCGCAATCAACTATTAATCTGTGTCACAGACAGAGACAAATCGGCACTAGTCCGTATCCAATGCAAGGTAAATGCGCATTATTAATGATCACGCATGAATTGTGTGCATGCACTGTTTCTCTTTAGCTCCGTAAATTTGTGAGGTAGAAATCAGGAAAACAATTGATTTTCTTTTTAATGCTTCATCAATCAGATTTCTGTGATTGATCCCTTGTCAAACTTACAATTGACGAAGGAGAACCGTCAACAAAAAAGAAGACAAAAGAGGAATCGAGTTTGTGTCGCGTATTGTTCTTTCAAGGTTCATGTAGATGAGAAAACAGATAAATCAAGGCTGAGAGTGAATAATAGGCTTGATTCAATCAATCAATCACAATATAATCGAATATTTTAATCCACTTTGATTTTCATCACACAGTATCGCGCAGATGGGGCTGAAGTCTGAAGACGAGTTGGATTTGTTGATGTTTTTTCGTCTTGCTTTGTTTTGTTTTTCGATGTACTTGTAAGAGAAGAGTTTGAACAGGGACTATTAAGACATCCCGATATAGCTAGCTGTTAATTATAATTTACCGGGTGTCTAAGAAAAATACAGGAAACCCAACATTGAAAAGGCCCTTAAATCAGGCGCGGATCCAGGATTTCTTAGGGGGGGGGGGGGCCCACTTTTTTTTTTTGGTCCGAAAAAAAATCGTAACGACTCAGCCAGCCGCTAAATAAGCGGGGGGGGGGGGGGGGGGGGAAGAGGACACTATTTTTTGTTTTTGGTCTCGAAATTTGAAAATTTGACATTTTGTTCCGTTGGGGGGGGGGTGAGGTCACCTTTTTTAGATATTGGCATATCTTTTTTTTTTTTTTTAATTAAAAAAAAAAAAAAAAAAATCACAGAAAAGGGGGGGGGGGGGGTTGCTCCAAAATACACACATAAAAAAAATCGAAGGGGGGGAAGGTCAACCCCCTAACCCCCTCCCCCTTCCGTACGTGCCTACTCGTCTGAACATAGTTTTTCCCCTCCCGCGCGAAGCGCGGAAGCTTTTACGTTTCATTAAATCATTAGAAAAAGAAGACGATTCGTTGTACAGTTTTTTTACTCTTAATGCTCGTCTTAATTCATCCCCCTCTCCCGCGCAAAGCTCGGAAGCTTTTACGTTTCATTAAATCATTAGAGAAAGAAGACAATTCGTTGTACCGTTCTCGACTCTTAATCCTCATCTGAATTTAGTTTTCCCCTCCTCCTTCCGCGCAAAGCGCGGAAGCTTGTACGTTTCATTAAATCATTAGAGAAAGAAGACGTTTCGTTGTACCGTTCTCGAAAATAATCCTCGTCTGAATACAGCTTTTACGTTTCATTAAATCATTAGAGAAAGAGGAAGATTCGTCGTACCGTTCTCGACTCTTAATCCTTGTCTAAATCAACCCCCCCCCCTTCCGTGCGAAGCGCGGAAGCTTCGACGTTTCATTAAATTATTATAGAAAGAAGACGATTCGTTGTACTGTTCCCGAAAATTATCCTCGTCTGAATTAAGTACCCCCTGCCCTCCCCCGCGCGTAGCGCGGAAGCTTTGACGTTTCATTAATTCATTAGAGAAAGAAGACGATTCGTTGTACCGTTCTCGACTCTTAATCCTTGTCTGAATTTCAAATATGTTCTTTGTCTATTCCCTTCTCTTCCTACGTCCTCTTCCTTTACACTCCTCTCTTTTTTGGCCAGCGTTTATTGGGGGACCACCCCCACCGCCCCCCTGGCTACGCGCCTGCTGTCAGATGAACATATGTTGATACCTTGTCCGCCCCGGAAGCTCAGGGGTTTAATGTTTTAATTTACGGTCAGATTAGCATTCAGGGGTCCGCCTTAGCACCCTAGACGGGGTCCAGGGGGCAGAGCCCCGGAAGTTCAGGAGTTTAGGCATTTAATTACGGTCAGATGAGCATTATTTTGATACCTAATTGTTACAATGGCAGGTCACTAATTGGCTTGGGGCTCAGAGGGCGGAGCCCCAGAATCTCAAGGGTTTTAGGCACTCAATTACGGTCAGATGAGTATCGAGGGGCCGCCTAAGGGCTCTTGGTTGGGTCCAGGGGGCAGAGCCCCCAGAAGCTTAGGGGTTTGAGGCGTTTAATTACGGTCAGATGAGCATTTTTTATACCTTATTATTTGTGACACTAGCAGGACACTATTTGGCGTGGGGTCCAGGGGGCAGAGCCCCCAGAAATCAGGGGTTTTAGGCATAAAATGACCGTCATATGAGCATCTAAGGGCCCGCCTTAGGGCCCTAGGTGGAATCCAGGGGGCAGAGCCCTTAGGATTTTAGGCATTAATTTTAATCATGGTCAGATGAGCATATTTTGATACCCCATTTTTCTTTCTCGCTCTCTTTCTTTATATTTCTCTTTAATATACTTTTTCAAAGAAAGTGTGGGGGAGGGGCTCGAGGATCCCGATCCCCGCCGTTCCGCGGGCCCTGATAATATGTAGGCATCTCAAGAAGCATTTTCTTGCCTGGCTGTAAATTTAGGAATTTGTCATTTTCCAACAAACGCATGAAGTGAGGAAAATTATCTCATTTCAGCATTATTTGTTAACTACCGTTATGGAATTATAAATAAACCACGTTAGAATTCTATTTCTCCAACCCCCCCCCTTCCCCTATCAGTATGCCAGTGCCCCCCCCCCCCCCCCCTCCGATCTACACCTTGTTGGCGGAAAAATTGCAACTGATATCCCTTACCTTTCTTCATTCTCTTTTTTTTCCTTTCCCTTTCTCTCCTCTTTCACTTTCCCTTCCCTTCCTTATCTCTCTTTTAGGTTTGCTGGGGGGGGGGGGGGGGGGGAGGGGCACGGTCATTTTGGTCCCCAACCCGATCCACACATTGTTGGCGGGATTAACCGCAACTGATCTCCGCTTCTTTTTTTCTTCCTTTTTTTGTTCCCTTTTAGCTCTCCTCTTTTCCTTTTCCTTCCTTCTCTCTTTTTTTTAACGGGGACGAGGGGGGGGGGGGGGCGGGGACTAGGGTATTTTACCCCCCCCCCCTCGATCCACAACTTGTTGGCGGGAAAATTGCAACTGATATTCCCCTTCTTTTCTTTTCTTCTTCCTATTTTGTCCTTCCCTTTATCTCCTCTTTATCTTTTTTCTTTCCCTTTCCTTCCTTCTCTTTTATTTTTTTATTGGGGGGGGAGGGGGAGGCAAGTCCTCCCCCCCCCCGATCTCCTTTTTCCCTCTTTTCTTTTCTTCTTCCTCTTCTTTTTTTCCCTTTCTCTCCTCTTTCCCTTCTTTTCCTTCTCTCTCTCTCCTTTTTTTTTTTTTTTTTTTGCGGGGGGGGGGGGGGGGGCCAAGGCACGCTCGGCCCCCCCCTGGATCCGCGCCTGCCTTAAATTAACCTAATGTTTACCTAATGAAATCCATATTATCTGAGTAATAACTTCTATGCTTTCCCATGACTTGGTTAGTGGGTCACCTTGTAAGATTGTTAGGGAGTGGTTTTGTTAAACCGCCTTAAAGTTGCATGGGTGGTTATTAAGCAAAGCTCATTTGGTTGACTTTAAGCCTTTACAATGAGACCAGTAAACTTCACAAAACAAGGACGAGATTCTGTTAAGTATTTTGTCCCAGAACAATACGAAAGAAAATTCATTCCTGTGTTCATTTAACTTTGATGTTGCAGGCGCCTTCTATCATTTGTAAATTTAAAACACATGCATATTTATGAAAAATGATCAAGTGCAGTTTTTAAGTACAAAATATGAATATTTAATTTTAATTTTATGCTCTTAGATTTTCTTTTGGCTTTCGCTCAAGAGACCGCCTAGTATTTACAACGTAACATGTATAACACCCCCCCCCCCCCATGGCAAAACAACGAGATGAAATATTTAAACAAAGCAAGGCTTAGATACTAATATTGAGAGATACATTCCCAGGAATTCTTAGTTCATTCGTATTTGGATTTACGCACAATGTAACATCTTCTTGTAAATTTCAAGTTCAAATTCATTTTTTAAACATTTTATGCAATATTCCAACGGAAGAATACACGGAACGCTGGTACACGTATTCCTCCATTCGCACTTGCAGACATTGATGCGGACACTTGACGATGACGTATCGTCAAATATTGTTTGCCAAAACAAAACACTTTCTCCGCCAGAATGCTAACATTTATGGTGTGAGGTGATTGATTATGAGTGGTGTGCCTTTTACCCTTTAGGAGGATGCTTCCTTGGAATGCAGAAAATGTAATTTTAAAAGCTACATTTAGTCAGACCAAGGTCAGACTTATATATCTTTCAGACAGCGACTGTTGTCTGCACATATCTATTTACAATTTATTTAGATTCTTGTTTATTTAGAACCCTTGAATTCTTGCGCGCGCTAATAATTCAACGCAATGCCCACCTTCTCCATGTAATCCTCTTTAAACAAATTATTAACAAATTAAAAAAAAAATTTCCATGGCGCATATGTTCCATACATGTTTTATAGAAATAAGCATAATAATGATGTCTTGTTATCAACCCTGCTATTACTACTTATGTCCTAGGCGTCGTTACTTCGGCCTTCTAAATCTCATCGATCTATATGGTTTTACCCTTCCTTTTCTAGCCTCTCATCCAACTAAATACGCCTTTCCTCACCTCCTCTTGCTCCTGATTCATCCGATACCACTTTGACATGATACCCCCATTATGAACACATTCTCATCTTTCAAAACGAGACTAATTTTAACAATTCAGGCACCATTTGAAGCTAATTCGAACCGTTTAAGGCACACTCCCCTCTCTCAACACATCATACCCAAAGTTCCACAACGCGATGATTATTTTAAACAGTTACAGTTTTATCTTTATTGTAGGTGTGTTTGACGCTCAATTAAGCCAATTTAAAGTTCTCAAAGCTAAGCCACGTTCATGGAGAACTATTCAATATGGATCTTTATAGTTGGATGTGGTAATATAACAGTAACCAGCTGTGATTCACGATCCATTCGGGGGTTTCTGGATGGGGGTCTATACAATCATGGTAATTGTTATTTCTTTGCATGGGGTCGGTTTCACGTATCGCTTGTACCAGTGCCTATTCTATTTGATATTGAATCTGTACATGTACGTGACATTTTGTACTTTTGACAGGAGAGAGCACCGGTGTTGTCTCTTGCACACTCCCAAAGAGACATGTTTTTTTCTTTAGTGGGGGGATAGCCGAAAGTCACAGGGGTCATGTCCATGTGATTGTAGCTGTTTCTAACGTTGCCATGGTAACTGTATCACATTACAACATATATACAAACAAGAGGTAACCGTATTCTTGGAGAACACGTATACAAACAGTTGTAGATATTGGATGAATGCAATGCGTTTTTGCACGGGCGTTTTACTTACTAACAAGATATAGCCAATCAACAATTGTGGATATTGCCTGCATGTATTGATATTTCAAGTGTGGGCGTTTCCAATTATGTCTGAGCATGTTTGATAATAATTTCCCCCAGGTCAGTTATGAGCATTACATTCATACCAATTATGGTCATTTTAGAAGATCCTTACAATCCTTTGAAGAAGATTAAACAAGATTATTATTAACTTTTGTCTCACATTTCAAAACAGTCTCGTTATGTTTGTATTGGTTTTTCTCTCCCTTATTTTGTTGAACTTCACCAGCCTGTTAAATGTCTTCGCCTATCATAAATGAGCCCTAAATGATTGTGAACAAAGTAAATGCCTCGTTGTAACGATTGTACAAATGTACATGCAGCTGGCAGGAACTTTGAATGGAAGAATTGAAACAGAATACAGATCGGTAAACAAAACAATATTTGTTGGGGGGGGGGGGCTACAATGTAATACATGTTTTGTTGAACTTTGAGTATGCTGTGCGACATTTACAAACTTGACGAAGGAAACATTTAGAATGGTCTTTACTCCGAAAAGCACTTAAACTCATCCTTAATACAAATATTAATCAAATACACTTAGTAAATTTGATTAGTATTCCTAGACATTGATTAGTAATAAGTTTCAAATCTTATGTTAAATTAAGAGTTGTAAGGAAGTTTGTAAATTAGGGCTTACATTGGCATAGTATTTAGAACTAATAGATTATGCAATTAATCTAACATGGAAACATTATCAAACTCCAAAGCATCTATGTCATTATTCTTTATCTTGAATTACAGGCATTTTAAAGTTCGATCCCATGCTGGGATAGATTAAATATTTTCATTCTACATGAATTACAAAAAATGACATACTCTCCCGAAGAAAGAATAAACTAAATTGGCGCAATGATTTTGTCAATGTAGTTCAAGGCGATACAATTAAGCACTATTATGAGATTTTAATTCATGCATTAAAGAGTATGTGATAGTGAGATACGGATTACGGAGAGCACATCATGTCGTAACAAAGGAACTGAGGTCGTATATCTTCAATCTCTCATGTGGGTCGTCCTCTTGATCGAAAGGGAGATTGATGTCCTGGCCGACCTCGGGTGACATCATTGTCCTACCTTAGATTATATAGGCCTCTATCTTCCCCCTCCCCAACCTTTCTCTATATCTTTCTCTCTCCCTGTGTATGTATGTCTCTCTCTCGCTCTCTCTCTATCTCTTTCTCGCTGTCTGTCCGACTCGCCCTTTCTCAAATGTTTGTACGTATTTCTCTATCGTTGTCCCCATGCCTGCCCCCCCCATCTCTCTCTCTCTCTCTCTCTCTCTCTCCGTCTCTCTCTCTCTCTCTCTCTCCGTCTCTCTCTCTCTCTCTCTCTCTCCATTTCTCTCTCTCTCTCTCTCTTTCTATATATACATTTATTTATATATCTCTCTCTCTCTGACTTTTCACTTTGCAACTTCAGACTTTATATCCATTTCTCGCCCACTCTCATGTACTACATGATATGGGCAAAGTAGAACCATCAACAAGAACAAAAGCTGGAGGCTGTTTTTTTTTAGAGAAAGAAAATATCATCCTGAAACTAACACGCACACACACTAACACCCACACACACTCCCTCTCTATCTATACCATGGGCACCCGTTTAATCATTAATTCTGTGACCTACATGTATACTTTTTTTAAATGTCTGGTTATTTTTATATAGCGAGACTGGATGTAATGGCGCTCAGCCCTTCTGTTAATTATTCATTCACCAAACAATTTAAGTTGATAGTCTTCTTCTTACCCCATCTCCTTCATTGCTTTTTTTTATGCTAACCCGTATCTTGATACTTTCCACTCTATGATATTCGAACGTAAGTATATAGACCACTTCTTTTTTTCATCCTCTTCTCTTTCCTTTAGTTTTCATGTTAATACCTTCGTTGTTTTTTCTTCAAACCCCATTAACAATGGATTATAATGTTCTACATCGAAGGAAAGAGGATTTTGCTACCCCCTGCCCGAACATGCAGGAAACAATGTCAGTATGTGAAATGTTTAAGGCTCTAACAAGTCTTGGACCTATTCAAGAGACTCGAGGACAAGCTATTCTATGTGAGCATAATGTATGTGGTTATCTAAATAGGCATATTACGCATTGTAATGACGTGTATTCATCTGAACAACTCAACTAATAAAAATAGCGTATCACGTGATTTGTCATGTATAGGCCAACCTTTTTGACCTGTTAGAATGGGTGGATAATGATAAAGAGCCTACCATCAAATATCCGACCTGGGGATTAAATGTCCTCTCAATTTGGCATTCCTTTTTCCCAATCAAGTATTGACTATCGTTATTAAAGATACTATGTCCCTTTTGCAGCCAACATCAAATTCTGTAGAACTTTGCAGAAATGATGAATATGTCATGTATGTCCCATCTGTGAAATTTAAACGTTAGCAGTGTCATAATATTCAAATTATGCAAGGAAACCCGTTTACTTGCTAGACTTCACTATCGGACACTATTGAGTGACTTACTGGCTTTTTTCTTCTTTGGTAATAACATACATAAATGAGCTGTAAAGGGTACATGAGCATTTTTCTACATCAATAACCCACTTATTGTAATGGTCAAAATTAAACTGATTAAATATTTGCGTAGCACAAAACGTACGACCATTCGGTACAATGGTCTGAAAATCAGACTATTATCTACTGACTTGGTAACACTTATGTCGATTCGACAACTAATAGTCGTCATTTTCCCACTTAAATACATTTTCAAGCCCCCCTTTTTAAGGGAGGTTCTAAATAAGTATTATCTTTCAAATGCCGTTGGAATTTAACCTTTTCATTTTTTTGGCCTGCAAATGGGACATAGTACCTTTAAGCCTCTTGAGTTGAATTGTGCAACCCCTTCCCATGATTTACTGACCGACCCACTCAACTCCCTCTCTACCAGCATATACATTCATGAAAGAACAGTTTCGCACGAGGCCGCGTTGATGGAATCGTTTGATAAGTGAGGTATATACGAGTATATATTTCATTATTGATACGAACATTGTGTCCCGAACGGGGAAAATGTATTACATTTTAAAAGTTCATTGAAACAGAGCATGGTATTTGTTCAACGAATGTGTAATTCAATAAGCATGCATGTTTTATGCAGGATTTTCGTTCTACCGTTTTGTCAGTTGTGGGGTGAGAGTGTTTCGGATCGGCGCCTGTGACTCGAGCGAAGCCAAAACGAGAGACTGTGGGGGATTATCATGCTTTCACAGGAGTGATAGCTTTCCCAAGCAAGGATTATGTGCGCCCCATTGGACTAAAGGAGGTCTTACTTTGTTGCTATGGATACGGCTTCCACTTCGAACATTCACAAAGACATGCGTCTTGTTTGCAGTCGACTCATATTGCACTTGGAACGATGTATTTGTTGTTTTTGATGGTAGGACTGAGAAAATGGCAAGATAGTTTCTTATTGAATTGAATGTGATAGAGAATTTCTTCTTGCCATTACGCCAGGCTAAAAGGTTAGTGTAAAACAATGGCTTCGATCGAATGCGTAATTCAATGAATGCATATTGAAAACAATACATTTTATGTTTCAATGACTGTTGTGCGAGGTTATCGACAAGGGCACATTGTAAACCCAATATATAAAACGTGACGATAGTTCTGTTGATGAAAATTGAACTGGAAACTGGAATTGGAAAGGTCTTGAGGTGCACGTATACTGGTTGAATATGTGAAGCAGACATAATCAGTCACCGACTTGACGTAACTCATTTTCTTAAAGATGTAACTGGGTCAAGTGACTTCAATTTGTTTCACTTCGCTCTTAGAAAGCTGTACACTGGGGAACTGTTCTGCGTGATATTTATCTGACAGCTTAACCGCCTTTTTAACTCCTCAAGCACCTGCGTTTTTTCAAGATAACCTCATTAAGTTCGGGGTGCCGACAACATCACAAACTCCCAATTGAGAACTTATTCTCAAGACCCGCCCTCTCTCTTGGAATGCACTCCAGGTCTATACCCGACCCATTATTTTGAAGATGACACAGGTTAAAGGAGGAGGAGGGGGTGCAATACGACACAAACTCCGATGATTCTGAGGTTAAAGATAAACTTTAGTACTGGTAATGCGATTGCATTGTGAAAGAAAAGGTGTGAAAGGATCAGAAACAGTTGATCATGTCGCATGTAAGTATTGGTGTGCACTGCAAGGTTCTGGAGTCATCAAAATCATAATACATTTGACCGAGTCTTGGTAAAGTAACAAACACTCACATAGAAAGCTATATATGGGACAACACACATGGTGTCGGGGATGGTACTATCCTTGGTTTCCTTGTCTTTCTATGCTCATTACTCAGCCAGTATACATTTTCTTCCAAAATTGTTTGGCACATGTCATTTATTTGTAATCTTGAACATTCAGTGTAAGTTTCGTTTGATTCTGTGAGAATTAATTATTTTTTTTACCAGTACTGGAGTTTATCTTTAATTTCATACCCTAACCGAATTCTTTCAACCCTGTACCAAACGCTAAACCTTACAATGCTAACTTTAAACCTAGCCTAATTTCCCATTTCATTCTTCTCCTTTATCTTTGGCGAAATACAGCAAGGAGCATTTTGTCAGCGAAGCAAAATATTGGGGCACCTGCAATAAGCCCTACTCATGCATGCAACGGGTGTTCGCGTGTTAACATGACAAGTATCGATTTGTTACACCTTAGCCATTTGAACCTCCCCCTAAATGTCATCATGTAATCTCGTCGTAGGTTCATTGCTTTTTAAGTACATCACTAAACGACATAAACACACCTTTTCGTCCGACTACCATAGCTATACCCTATCCAACAGCGTACCCTTATTCGTATACCTATGCGTACACCTTTAAGTAGGAAGCGGGCTGTCAGTCTGTGTTTGCTATCTCTTCCTTCCTCAGGTGAGCTAGACCTGAAGATAGATAGATGCCTCGCATTATGCCGACGCCTTACAGCAATATGAATCAAATCTCCTGCCGATGCCGTAACGCCGTCAGACCATCAGCTAAATGTGTTATCTGCTCCATTTATTATGTCAGTTCCAGAGCAGCAAAAGTGCGTGGCAATCTCCGAGCGGACGCGATGTCCCCCAATGTTATAAAGACGGATGCTTCGCTATCGGAAGGACTTGATTAATGACTATTCCCATCATCATTTCCATTTAATATAGCCTGAATACCATGTCATGCTGAGGTCAGTATCTTCAGTCACCTGATGAAAGGAAAAGTGAATGGGCTTTCATTGAAGAAGTAATATAAATATCTTCTTACTGAATGCTTTTTATCACCCCATGTTTTCTTGATTTGTTATGGTGACGAACTCTTTACTTCACAGAGAACATAGGAAGATGCAATCATCACTGTTTTATTATGAGAATAGCTACGGACCAAAGATTGTTGGCCGACAAAGATGTTTGGAAATGGCATGAGGGCCAGTCAATTTTACGAACCGCCTTTGAAATATCCCAAAATTAGAGCATATAGACAAAACAATATGAGCAACACCTTCAGAACTTCGAGAAATAAAACTGTCTGTCACAGCGTGGGACAAAACCTAAAGGGGGAAACAGGGTAGATGTGCTATAATTATGTTTAGTCTCTTAAATATTGACTTGGATTTGGATTTGGATAAATTATATAAGTTTGGTATTGATGTCGTATGATATTGGCCCCACGACAAACATGTTGTGACAACACCCATTTCACAAAACTTGTCATCGGTGACAAATGACAGTTTTTGTTATAAGCTAGTGAAATCATTGCTCCTGATTGGTTATCAGCAGATTTTCACTATTTTTTTGTCAATTGTCATTGAAAAAAGGCTTTGTGAAACATAGACATACAAGTGTTCCTGTGCACATAAATCACATACGTATATATGACGAGTGAAGACGAAACACAATCAAGTCAAAGCCAATCGATATGAGTACTCTCTGCAGCAGATTTTACTGGGCCAAAACAGTCTTGTTTTGTTCTTATTGAATCATAAATCCATCAAATGGACATTAAATTTTCGGCGAACCATAAAATAATATCCAATATTGTATCGAATGATTGAATGATGAAATAATGTAACGAAGGCACTGTAGCGGGGCAACATAAAACGTTTATGTTTAAAATAAGCATTACAAAAAACAATATATATATTGAAGACCCCACGGGGTGTTACGCATGATAACGTGATGGTATAGAATTTCGTAAATCTTGCCCCAGAAACGCATAACCTCCTAAACGGAGATTTTGAATAGAATGATCAACTTTCTAAAGATCAAACTGTATGCTTAAAGTTTAACCGTTCCTGGGTGACAGTGATATGTCATTATATATTTAAGTTGACATGCGAACAGCTCGCATGGATCTTTAAATATGGATTCGTCTAAGCTTTATGTTCAATTTACCGTTTCATTAGGGATCGAAAACCGTGAAAGGTCACAAACGCTGCCACACGCACTTGTGAATGGTATGCGCCCTGAGAGACATGAAGTAATTCAGTTCCTCTGAAATATTAACTGTTGTGTCAGTATTCATTCGGGTACTGTCAACGTAGCTGACATCTTTAACGCGTTTTATATCAGATTATCCCCTAATGCAACAAATAAGCTTTTATAAATGTACATACAATACAACCAATCAGTGTGAAGATTCGAGGCATGGTTTGGTTTAAAGGGATCCGGTAACTTTGTCTCAGATTCTGAAACAAAATTCTAGATTTAGCTCATGCTGCAATTATAATTATAAACCTTTAGGTCAGTCAGGAAACACACGACTTTTACAAGCCGATCGCCTGTCTCATTATCAAGATATTTATGATTGAAATTACAAATTTTGAAAACCGTTTGCCAAACGGTTATCATAACACTACAGACTATTGGGGAAAACGAGTATGGTAAAACCGGTCAACCAAAGATTTTTACTTTTTCGAGGCATTTCTTGATCATTTTGAAGCGCATTTTTTTAGGGCTTCAATTATTACATCATATCACAGACACTGATAACACGTAGGGTCGTGTACCTCAGTTTTAACATTGTTAAACGATCCCTTTAAAGGCACTATGTCCCTTTTGCAGTCAACCTCAAATGCTGTAGAACTTTGCAGGAATTATGAATATGTCATGTATATGTCCTGTCTGTGAAATTTAAACGTTAGCAGTGTCCTCATATTCAAATTATGCAAGGAAACCCGTTTACTTGCTAGACTTCACTGTCAGACACTATTGAGTGACTGACTGGCTTTTTTTCTTCTTTGGTATTATATTTACATGAAAAGAGTTGCAAAGGGTACATGAGCATTTGTCTACATCAATAACCCACTTCTTGTGATGGCCAAGATTAAACTGATTGAATCTTTGTGCAGCATAAAACGTATGACCATTCGGTACAATTGTCTGAAAATCAAGACTATTACTTTTGGGCTCTATAGCCCTAAAGTCGATTTGACAACTAATAGTCATTATTTTCCCACTTGAAGACATTTTCAAGCCCCACCTTTTTTAGGGAAGTTCTAAATTAGTATTATCTTTCAAATGCAGTTGGAATTTAACTTTTTCATTTTTTTGGCCTGCAAATGGGACATAGTACCTTTAACTCTTCTCGAGTAATACTACACTGACCTTTATTTTGTTCCACTGACATTCTGCCGGTTCTTCAAATGATCAAATTATGTTAGATCCATGTGCGCTCATAAATTACATTTTATGTCAAGAGTATGGCAATGATAGATTCATCATTTCAGTTATTTCAAATATCCACCAAATAATTTGTTTGTGAACTGGAATGTAAAATGGAGAGTTTGCCAGTCTTTGAAAGTTCAAAAGTTGAAGTTAGACAAACTTCCAGTGAGTCGTATAAAGGCTGGCTAGAAAGTGATCAAATATTGATCGATTTTTGTTTTCTTTCTCGAAATTAATTTCTCTTTGGAATGACAACACCAAAACAAAATCAATTTAAACGTTAATAAATAAGTACATGCGAGAAGGAGATTAGAGTGAAATTTAGACATTTAATCAAATTAACATTTAAATTCTCATACATTTTTTTTTGTTTTGTTCTATGTTTGTATTTACTTCGATTTCATACTCACATTGGTACGATTATAAATAATGATACCGGACTTTAAGCTATTGTCCTCTTTTGGAAATCGAAGCGAGTTGAAATACATAAGTTTTTGTTTATTTTGCTTTATGATGTGTTTTACTTGTCGCCAATAAAGACGTAATGTGATCTTAGTTAATGCCTTAAGATATACTTGTTCTTCGTTCACAAACTTTTTGCAAGATTCTGTCGACAAAATAAATCGAGAACAAAAAATTAAGCCCGAAAAGACTTTTCCCCATTGACCTCTAGCCCTACAGACAGACAATCGTGACATGGGAAAACTATTTACTTTGATTAGCAAGATTGGTCTGCTTGATTCTAAACTGCCTCATATTAAACCCACTACCGCAGGGTCATTATTTAAAATACCTGGTTCATGTACTATTCTATACTGTATAACCAGGGCTCAGTATCATAAATATGCCCGTTTCTGATCTTGTTATCCGAATGTATAAGGAATGATTTGCCTATGCAGTCTTACAGGTTAACGTACTTCGCTTGTGTACTCATGTGGCGAATGTCCGACCTGTGACGGGGTTTGGAGATGGAAGCGACAGTGGTAGCCTTAGGTTTGTAGGGATCCGTTCATTAGCTCCGTTGGCTCAAGCAATTTGGCGTACAGGTATCATACCTGAACCCATCGCTTGCTTCGTTTGTCTCCTTGTTCTCTTTCTCTTTCTGGGTTTTTTTTATAATATTTTTATTTTTATTTTATCCATCTTCATTCTCGGTACCTGCCTCTCGAATGATTGTTATACACATTTGAAGTGCAATATTCCCGTCTGATTATGAACGGTACATTTACATCTAGATGAAGCGGTGTAGAATTAGCAAAGTGGTACTCCCGCCCACAAGCTCCGTCGGAGATACATGTACGGCGCTCCACCGGTCACCGACGGGGGTTCGAGCTCACCGATCCGTGGTTTTATTTTTTCTCCAAGTGGAATTGCTATTTAATATCCCGACTGAGTTCATCGGCCTTCAGCCGAAGACGCATCGCCTGTTTCGGTTTTTATGTGATTAGGTTATGGGGATGAATATTTTGATTTTGCTCACATAATGATCATCAGAATCCTGTATAATGATGTTTTGGGTGAGAGCAAAAATGTGGACGTTAATCCACCGATGATTTAATTTCACCCAAATGAAATGGCTATGCTTAATATTGTTTGAGATAATCAAGAAACACCCGCTTTCCAAGCACCATATCTAGCCCATTCCCTACAAAATTACATTAATGTATAAAATGCTATACATGTACCTCGTTAAGAAAAATGTGAATGACCACAGTTCTCTGTGAAATTTGGGAACAGGATTCACGAGTTCTGAATCAGTGAAAATCCGACAATTTCTAGTAATACGGATGAAAATGTCAGATCATGGTGTAGCAATGTCTCCTTTTCAGTCGGCCTATAATGAGATATTTATCTTGTCCTTCGGCCATGACCTAATTTCCGAGGGTTCCTTATTTTTATTTCAATGCCCGGAACAATAGTGACTAGACAAAATCAGGACATCGTCACTTCCGGCAATACCAGCCCTACAGTGTGTTGGACCCCCTCATGTTCTTTCTGGGAGGTCTTATCATGTATATCTAGGTGCCAAAAGTGGCACGGCTCCTTGATTCCTTTAGTCCTCCTCGATCTCACGTACGTGCTTTTAAAAGAATAATTAGAGTACAACAATAGAAGTAACCCATGCGGGCATTAGCTGTGGCCTATATAGTTGCTTACTGTTTGATGATATCATCGATAAATTAGCTTTTGGAACAGAAACAATAGGAGCTCTTCAAAAGGCATGTTAATCATAGACCGTAGTCTTGCTTTCTTATTACTTAGATAATCTAAGTTGACTAATAACAAGCAGATAAAAGATTGAGTAGATATAGCCGAATATATACACGACTGTGACCATTATATTCTTATACAATTGCCTTTGATTATATAAAAGGAAATATTAATTCCCTGTCCTTTTACGATATAAATGTTATAGCAATGGATCGCCTTGGACCGACCTCGGAGTCGAACCTACTTATTCTCCGTTTCGTGGAATGAAAGTTCATAGTTCAACCTAAAATGTCACACACTGTAAAATATAGCTGTAAAGAATGAAAGAGACAGTTGAAAGACAGATAGAGTGAAAGAGACAGTGAAGAAATTAATGTTTAATCATCACGAGGTTAATATAGATTGAATATTGCATCTGAACAGAGTTCGCACCCGGTGAAGTAAAGATACAAATGCAGGCTGTTTTGATATCATATTATACCTTATATTTTCAAGATCATATTCTACAGGTAGGATCAGGTGAGTATACAATCTGGACAAACAACATATCAAATTCTTAAAGGGCCATGTTGTTTTATACATGTAGGTACGAGTTTTCTATAATAGGAAGTTTAATATAAACATCAATTATGAATCCTGCCTATTTTCCGTCTAAGCATAGTTTCATCTAGCTGGAATTGAGAAATCACAAACAATTCCTTTGAAATGATGAACAATTCCTTTAAAATGAACAATTATTATTAGGTTTTCATTTCTGATAAATTTGATCATTTGACACGAGTACGGCATTCGGACCGCAAAGAGACACCGGCAAAACTATTCTTGAATCAGAATTACATTGTTTTGATTTCCTACTTCGAAAGAAGTTTGTTATTCAACGTAATTTGCTGTCAAACTCTGTTAGATGTAATGAATAAACTGATTCAAAAGGGAAAAGAAAGAGAGGGAAAGAGAGAGTGACATGGGAAAACAAATCAAGTGTCGCTTTATTTAATAGATCGAGTATGAATTGAGTATGAAGTTACCACTGAATTATAGTTTCACATCTCCTGGGAGGATGTTTACAAAGAAAAATACAGGCAGTATTAGAGTCAAATTATAGCTTCTGTTCTTAAAATATTTTTGTTGCAGGTATGAGAGTTGAAGGAAAGGTGTTTTCGTGGAATGAAAGTTCATAGTTCAACCTAAAATGTCACACACTGTAAAATATAGCTGTAAAGAATGAAAGAGACAGTTGAAAGACAGATAGAGTGAAAGAGACAGTGAAGAAATTAATGTTTAATCATCACGAGGTTAATATAGATTGAATATTGCATCTGAACAGAGTTCGCACCCGGTGAAGTAAAGATACAAATGCAGGCTGTTTTGATATCATATTATACCTTATATTTTCAAGATCATATTCTACAGGTAGGATCAGGTGAGTATACAATCTGGACAAACAACATATCAAATTCTTAAAGGGCCATGTTGTTTTATACATGTAGGTACGAGTTTTCTATAATAGGAAGTTTAATATAAACATCAATTATGAATCCTGCCTATTTTCCGTCTAAGCATAGTTTCATCTAGCTGGAATTGAGAAATCACAAACAATTCCTTTGAAATGATGAACAATTCCTTTAAAATGAACAATTATTATTAGGTTTTCATTTCTGATAAATTTGATCATTTGACACGAGTACGGCATTCGGACCGCAAAGAGACACCGGCAAAACTATTCTTGAATCAGAATTACATTGTTTTGATTTCCTACTTCGAAAGAAGTTTGTTATTCAACGTAATTTGCTGTCAAACTCTGTTAGATGTAATGAATAAACTGATTCAAAAGGGAAAAGAAAGAGAGGGAAAGAGAGAGTGACATGGGAAAACAAATCAAGTGTCGCTTTATTTAATAGATCGAGTATGAATTGAGTATGAAGTTACCACTGAATTATAGTTTCACATCTCCTGGGAGGATGTTTACAAAGAAAAATACAGGCAGTATTAGAGTCAAATTATAGCTTCTGTTCTTAAAATATTTTTGTTGCAGGTATGAGAGTTGAAGGAAAGGTGACAACAGCAGGGAAGAGTTTATACGGAAAATAACCTCTCAAAGGGACGTTCCGTTTTGAAGATGTAGTTGTTTTGGGGATTTAAAGGAATAATTCGGTCCAAATTCGATTCAGGTTTAATTCAACTGAAATCATAAAAAGGTATCACGTTAAATTAATGAACAGATATTAATTGTTGTATCAAGTAGGCAAAACGTGAGGAAACATGATGCTTCCTAACTAACTGATGCTAGTTATTTTCAACAATAATAAATGAGACAAAATTGGGAAAGAAAGCCAAATATTACGACTACATGTTTTCCCCCAAGATATCGAAACCTCTTTGTAAAGAAAATATGAACATGTGAATCTAAATAGCGAACATACGGTAAAATAATACAATTAACATCATGCATGGATGACAGGAAGGATTAACCCTCCCAGTATGGTCACTGGCAGGTGGTTATCTCATCAAATCAGCTCTCAATTAACATAATAATAAGGGGATCATGGGGGACCATTGGGTACCGCTTAGGAATTGTTTGCTATATAGAGGGCGCAAGTAGCTACACGTAGTGCAGTCCCGCTTTAATACTCTATAATTATTCTTACAGTAAAACCAAGAACCTTCTGTAAGCGTACATGTACTTGTGACCTCGTTTTTTTTTTAGTCACGGTTCTATCTCCCGAAAGGTTTCTATTAAAGCTCACATCCATTAGCTACCGGAGTGGAAAACGTCTTCGTGAAGGAATAGTCCATTAATGCAATTATATTTTAACACAACTTCCAAACTTAATTTACCTGTCAAAGTATAGTCGCAACAGAAATCAATCATGGCGTTGCCAATCAACGGATGAAGTAAATATGATAAACCAAAAATTAGAAAGTTATCAAATATTTTTGCTTTTAACATCCTGTCGTGGACCGGACGATTAGGTTATCTGATGAAATTACTCTACTTAAATTGCTTAGTGCCCTGTTGACGGCATAACCGAGATCTATCTAATTGTTGATAAAGTCAAAGATACAACTGGAAGGAGTTTTTCTTAGATTGGAAGAAGAGCCGGAATTATACAATTCACGATCGGAATATTGTTGACATTTGTAGAAAGCGAACAAGTCGGAATGGCGGTGTTGTGATGTCTCATTTTTAATTTTCACAAGATATACTATGAAATAATAATTATAAGCGAGATTTTAGGTTATTAAGAGAATTAGAGCAAATATCCACCACGCAAAGTGCTCAAGGCGCTCCAATATCATCTTGGCTCTGCTAGTTACGAAAGTTTTTTGTTTTAAACCCTGAATTGCAGAATGGCGGTGTAGTGATTGTCTCACTTATAATTTTCACAATAAATATTGTGAAATAATAATTATTAGCGTGATTTTAGGTGATTAAGAGAATTAGAGCACATATCCACCACGCAAAGTGCTCAAGGCGCTCCAAATCTTGGCTCTACTAGTTACGAAAGTTGCAAGTTGGTCCATAGTGACACCAACAACTAATCGTATGGTAGGTATTGCAGCACTAGTAACAGCCTAGTAACAGTGGTATGCCAGAAATGCAAAAACTCATAGACAAAAATTATATATATATACCAAATACTATATATTTCTTGAACATTAATCATTACATTATACAACACACATTTAGAAAGGTGGGTGTTGTTGTTTACGGTATAAAGCAATTCCTACTTTTAAATATAGACAACCACTAGTTACAACTGAAAAAAAATTGGCTAAGTGAGGTTTCCAGCTAAAGTCATTTTAAGACGAGACATATCGAATGAACGAAGACTCTCTGGGCTCATGTAGTTGTCTCTATACGTTGTGAATTGTACATGCCATCTTATTTCCCATGCGTTGTAGGTTGTAATGCTATCAACCATGAGTCAATTAGACGTTACGCACTGTCTCGTTCTTTACTTCCCATGGGTTATCTGTAATACAGACGTGAAACAGGACCAAACCAGATTCATTGATTTGGAACGCCAAACACGGAGATATCGAGTGAGACTTTGCTGGAAAACTCATCGGCATGATCTACATGTCAATGAATCGAAGAAAGTAAATTACAACACTTGCAACTTGTCGCTCTGAGATAGATGATCGGTCTGTTGGTCCTTAAAGTATGACTTTTCCCGGTTAAGGCTACCATACTGGTATTTAACCCAGTATCGGACTATATAAAAACAGAACGGAAGTAGCTAAAAATGAATTGTTTGGACATTTCTTTAAAATGTATTCTTCTGGAAAAGATGAGATAAACCTTCCATCATCGGTGCACTTCGGGCAATAAAACACATTTTCACCCGCACAGACTTCTATTTTTATTGACACGTCACGTGCATTATTGTAGTCATAACTGATTTCACGGATAACAGAATGACACTAACTTGCTTTAGCTCTCAATGAACGCAAGTTCCATTCCGAATCTTCATATTGAATTAAGTTAATGGTGTTTACTTGTTTGCAAAAAAAATAGAAAAAGGGAATCGGAAAGATTTAGCTTGGTGCTATCAAAAAAATATACACAACAGATTCCCATTGAAAAGTTATAACCTATGTGACCCTGAAATATATTTCACTTTAAAGAGTAACTAATATTCTGTCTAGTTATACCTTATTCATAGCTATGTTGCCATTGATGACTAAGCATCAGCCTTTTCAACAAATGCTGTCAAAATCCTCTTGTACCGAGTCTGGGCTAAAGCAATGAATGTGGGTCAAAAGCCCTTTCATATTGTTATTTCAGTCCGAAAACAATTGCTCACATATAATCATATTCGCAATGATTTCGTGTATAAGAGACTCAAGAAAAGGCTCATTTACAAGCGAAATCGATGACATTCCTTTTGTTGGGATGAGACAATACTGGCTTATCTTGCCTTCCTTTTAATAAGGTACAGCCTTAGGGTTATTGAGTCATTCAAATTGGGAAAAGTTTACTTGCATGGATGAGAGTCTACTGTCTACCAATAGTAAACCTCCAAGTTTCCATGTGCTGTTCGAGACAAATCCCTGAATATTTAAAGACAGAACCATTGCGCTCGTCTTTCATAACTTTCTTTATATATGATCAGAATGGTAAAAGATCAAGCATGACTAATGTGAACTTTTAGATTCTATCTAGGTTGCTCGTCATCATGATCACATGGCAGTTCTTGTTATCGACACCACACTGGACATTGACCACTCGCCCGAGGACGAGAATATGGGTCCCTCCATCTTGACCTGTCTGGTGTCGTTAGAAGAAATGGGCGGAAGATTGGTGCTTCTTGAATGAAAATAAATCTCTCTCCCTCCCCCTCTCCTCTTTCCCCAACTCACACTTTTCCTCTTTCTCTCTCTCTCCCCCCCCCCTCTCTCTCTCTCTGTCTCACTCTTGCTTTCTAGTCATACATGTACTTTCCCTAGCATATAGCATGTCACATTCCTTTGATTTATCCCTCTTCAGTTATTTCTGCCTGACCTTTTACATGGCATGAATATAATTTCACCTTTTCTATCCAACATCCCAATCATCCTCTTCAAAGAGATTACTTCCAGGCGTAACTTCTCTGTTGCCATGTTCGTAATGACAGTATTGAGTATTTCTATAGCGCCTTCTGTTACTATTTAATAGACAAAAGGCGCTTTGGGATTCGTGAGCGAGTTCCTGCAGACATCAATAAACTTTGTCTAACAATACATTTTCAATTCAGGCAGAATATATTCTTATGTGATAAGTAATGTGCATTTTGTTGTTCTTATATCATTTCAGATAAGAAGATGTCACAAGACAAGATCTGGCGACCCTGATACAACATGAAAGAAGAGCGCTTTTCAGCCCGATGAACGTTCTAAGTACCTGCTACGATTTCTTATCTTAAAGGAAAGATAACATACGCTTTATCAAGTGGTTGGATTGACTGAAGTACACGTGTAGATGAATTTCGCATAGAATGGATACCCACTGATGTGAGTTGTATTTCTCGAAGAGACCCCGCGAAAAGACTCCAATATGGCGTCTGGATTAGGTAAATTAGGCGAAACTTATCTGAACATCGATCACGCGAGTACTTCTCCTCAACTGTTTAGTGAGGAGGATTACAGTGGTTATTCAGGCTACCCCATGAACGAGAGCAGCTTCAACGAAAGCGCAGTATCGCCCAGTGTCGTGAAGCGCCCTCTACGAGTGATCATACCAATCGTTACCGCCATGTCGTTTGTAAGCCTTATCACCTGCATTGGCAACGCCCTGGTGATCGTTGCGGTACGAACGGACCGACGACTTCGAACAGTAAGCAATTATTTCATTCTCAGCCTTGCTGTTGCGGACCTACTCATTGGAACCCTCGTGATGCCGTTAAGTATTATCTACTTTGTGGAAGGCAGATGGATACTCGGTCTCATCGTGTGCGAAATGTGGTTAACCGTCGACTACGTCACCTGTACGGCTTCCATATTCAATCTCTTCATTCTCAGTCTCGACCGCTACTGGTCAATCAGCTCCCCGTTAAAATACATGAAGAAAAGAACTCCACGTCGCGCCATGCTTATGATAAGCTTGGCTTGGTGTCTTTCTTGTTCATGGATCGTACCGGTCTGGGGCTGGCATTACTTTGAACGGGATGGCGAACCCAGGGCTGTCCCGTCCAACGAGTGCGACACGGAATTCGGCTCCAATATAATATTCAAAGTCCTGACAGCAATACTTAATTTCTACATTCCGCTAGTGTCCATGCTTTTCGTTTACGGGAAGATATTTTATGAAATCAAGACAAGGTCCAAAATGTGTGTCGGGCAAAGGTCTAGCGGTAACAAAAAATATTCGATCAGACACTCTGCTCATATGATTCCGTTACCCGTGGCGGTCGATGTTTGTCCAAACACTCCTTCAAATGAGGAACCGGAAGAAGCGGAAGAACAAAATGCTTCGTGGGTACCAGACTACGATTCATTAAGCACAAGCAAAGACACCTCACAGGAATACGCTGACCAGAGCGAATCGTGTCCACCAAATATCGCTGCTAAACGTATAAAGAAAGGAGAGGTTGATCATCAGTTAAAGAACATCTCGCACTTAACTTTAGCAACTATGGGTCTTGCGGGTATAGTAGGTCCCCGTATGATGGGTGTGCCTTCGGGGCAGCGGATACTTAAGAGGAAAAGGGCCGAAAAGGAAGCGCTCGCTATAAAGCAAGTAAAAAGAATTCTGCCTGAAGAGAACAACAGACCCAGAATAGAAACGATTCATGTTCCAATGATAAAAGAACCATCTAATAGTACTTCGAGTGGCACTGTTGATCCACAGTTGGACGGCGAGGTCATTCAAATGAAAGAAATAAACGGTAATGTATCACATAACAAGTCCATTCTCCGGCAAGAAGAAGCGTTTTTATGTCCGGATCGTGCTCCAAATGGGACAGCGAAAAGGAGAATTTCATTTACTGTCGATTCTGTTGCATCCAAAGAAGAACTTGAACCATTGCGAAGAAACTCTTACGACGAAAGAAAGACAACAAGCCCTAAGTATCGGGGAGTTAGGTATAACAAAGAGAGCTCCAGCCCAACTCACCTTCTTCCAACTGATAATATCAGCCCGGATAATTTGTCTCCCAGTCGAGCAATACCTAAAGCTCAAGTAAAGAACGGTGGGGTCGCCGGTCGATTCTCCTTCGCGAGGTTTAGTATTCGGCATGGGAAGACGAGTGAGTTCTTACGGGATCGCATCAAACGCTTCTCGTTAAACAAAGAACGAAAAGCTGCCAAACAGCTAGGTATCATTGTCAGTTGTTTCATCACATGTTGGCTACCGTATTTCATCTCCTTCATGGTTATCGCTTACTGCCCGACCTGTGTCAACCCTAATGTCCACTATGCTCTGATATGGCTAGGATACTTGAACTCAACCATGAACCCCTTTATCTATCCATTGTGTAACAGTAACTTTAGGAAAGCCTTTAAGAAGATCTTCGGCATCACTTCGTGTAGATCTTCAACCAAACCCAAACCCCAGACCAGATCAATGTACAGAAGACCGAAAAACAAATGAGCTGCTTATAATGTCTTTAAACAAAATTATTCATTAAGTGCCAGATAACAAATTATGTAGATATATTTTTGCGAAGTAATTGATGTATAGGAAATTACATATAATATACCAATAAATCGGGTACAGCTTTACGTATTATAGCATTCACACATATCTCATATTTGACAGGAAATACGGAAATCTTTCAGAACAAGATCTAAGAGTTGTAACAACGATGTGGTTGTAGTGAGGAAGCAACTAGGTGACGTCCACACAAATAAAACAGATCATAAAGTTGCTTAGAAACCATTTTTATCCAAATTTATAAGATTAACTGTCATTGCCATAGCAAAGTAGCAATTTAAGGGCTTGATACGAAATCTTTAAATGATATTCAATATAATTATTGCAGGGTTATTTTTACTTTTGTCAGAACCTTACAATGTTCAGGTATTATTTTGTTCTGTATTCCCTTTACGAAGTCAAACCTGGGCCCCGTCTTATAAAGAATTGCGATTGATCCGTATCAATTGCAAGTCCTCCAATCAATCGCAAGTTTGCAGTCTCCTATCTCTTATGTACATAGTTACGATTGATATCAATCGCAAATAAGTTGCGATCAATCGCAACTGTTTATAAGACAGGGCCCTGGTGTCTTTAATATTCGTAGTTTATTTTTTGTTGTATCATTAGACTATTAAACTGTTTCATGTGCATGTGTGTAGTCCACAATGCCGTTATTCTAAAAGTAGGGTTAGATATTTGAAGATTTATGTTCATGCATTTTTCATAGGAACCTATCACGACCCTGACGTCGCATAGATTCCAAGGTCTTTAATACAACATTCTCTCGCAACATAAACTGTACACTTGCTATAACCGACTGGAAACTATACAACCCTGACATCACGGGACGTACTATTCGAAACTGAACGGTCCCTAGACATATCACCTCATCTTACGACTACCTACTTCGGCTGCAGCCTGTGAGACCCTTGGCCCGTGAGACCAACAGCCAATGAGACAGAAATTTCGGTCTCATAAGCCTTTGAATTGTAACAGAAGCTCCATGGACCGACATCTAGCGAGACCGACGGCCCATGAGACCTTCGACATCTCTTGGGATTCACCATGACCGGCATCACCCATATTGTGGGCTGTCGGTCGACTGGGATATGTACCCCAACAGACTTTACCTCATAAGACCTGACTTCGTGTTACAAAACAGAGGTTTACTATGCAAATCATTTTTTTTTTAAATCCTGAAGAATATACGGTTTAAAATTAGTTAAAAAAAACTTTGTATAACACTACAGAAGAAAGTTTCATGTTCACGTTTACACAGTTGTGAATGACTCGCAGACTATCTAACAATACCTCATTGAGCAGTCATATAAATAAATACTAAAAAATCCCTTTATGCTAGGTATAATATATATTTTTAAAAATACGTTGTTTTTTGTCAACATGAATTGTTCAAAATAAGGAAAAGAGACATGGGACATGATACTGACAACAATGTGATATCCATGTAGCGACAGGCTGATCTAATGGTCGGACATCACTTCGAGGTCCAGATCATCATTTGACTTGACTCTTGCTAAATGAATATGAACTACCACACTTGAAGGACATGGACAATCATTGCTATTCCTACACGGACATCGTAATTTGGGAGCACTTAAATCGATTGGAAATTGCTTTGATTGTATGTGTATACGAGACGGACAAGAAAACCCTATTTTGTGCTACATCTACCCTGATATCTAGACGACCAATTTCCATTTGATTTCATGAAAATAACTACTGATGGACTAAACATAGATGTTAGACAACATAAAACTCGATGCAGACGACAAATTTTATGATCGACATACTTTTCCTTATTAACCTTTATATCATGGCCAAGACTTGAGCTTAGAGCAGATAAGCTGATCGTAGTTGAAAGACATGATGTCATGCAACCAAAGTTTCCATTAAAAAACGGGATTACTTACATTTAGAACAGAGGACAGATCTTACGACCGCAACATCTAAATTTACATCAAGGTCACGAAACCTCTTGTTTTTTACTGTTGATAATGTTAGTAATATAAACATATTTTTTCATCGGATAAACTGTATTCCATTTGAAAAAGATATTCATATGGTTTTGACGATGACACGTTAGGAGAGGACTCTTCTTTCTTTAAACTTTCATCACAAACACAGCTTACGTGACTTGACGCTTAAATTTATGACCAAAACTTGACTTTAAAAAAACTATAAACTATATCTACCCTTTGACATTCATTCCATATTAATAATATTACGTGGCACGTTGTTCATTACCCGAATAAACTAAATTATGCACTACTGACGTTGCGTACTACCTACTAAATAGCCAATAAATGGTACAAGAATTTACCTCAAAGGTCATACGCGACCATGCTGATGAATTTTAAAGAGTTTGCCCACGCACCCTCTTTATTATTTCAGTAAATTCTAATTTAATATTTTTAATTTGATTAAGAATCGATGTAGATAAGATTTTTAGCTTCATCTAAACGACAATATAACTGCTAACTTGTCTGTTGACTAGACAGTTAATTATCAACTTGGATATCCCGAACTGACCTAGACAAGACTTTGAAAGACGGGTGACTATCAATTATTTCGACCTAATTTTGTGAAAGAACTTTTAAATCTCTCTCCTGTGCATTCTACGTTGACTGACAATAACAATTTCACTGAGTCTTCTTGTCAATTCTATACTTAAACAATTAAAATCGGACAGTTCGACACTTGAACATCCGGAAATAAGAGAAAATCTAGACAATATTGGACCAAAAATAAATGAGGTATGTTTCATATGAATGGCCTTGATATTTATGATATTATCATATTTACATTCGGGAACAAGAGAAATGACAGAAACCCCATGAACTCTACAATGATAATGGTATATGGTATAACGACGGGACAACCAAACATGACTGAAGAGACGCCACAAGAATGACTTTTACATTGGACCGATCCTGCTTCGGAATGATCTACTTGACACAATGGACTAAAAGCACAAGTTATTTTACTTATGGACTGAAGAATATATGGACACCACTAAAATGACTTTCCAACTGTACATGACAATAAAGACAACTGTGAATGACCTTAGAATGTGACTACATGTTTGTCTAGCTCTTTTTCTTTGCCTGCAAACCGACTTTGACAGTTCCTCTGTTTGGTGTAACGGTGACGACTTAAACACATTCCCACTGGGATACAGGACTACATGGATACTACCGAAATAACTTACCGATGCAACAAGGCACATAGAGATGTACCCGGGTGACTTCTTAACGAGACACATGAATAAACATTTACCCAAGTGGCTTTAAAATGGGACATAGGACTTAAGAGACACTCCAAAACTACTTCAAACGGGACACAGGACTTTAAAGACGACCCTGAAAGTCACAGGCTGGATACAGGTAGAGACTGGACCTTGAAGTTCTGAACGCAATCATGAATGGCTTTCCCAGCAGGACAGAGGACTTTAGAGCCCATAATGACTTTTCTCCCATTGGATAATAAGGAGATGCCTTAAAAAAGAGTCTCAAATAAGGCATGACCGAAGAGAACTCCCCAAATGGCTCCTTAATGAGACAAAGGACAATACAGACACCTGATGGCTTTGCCGTATAGGACATGGAACAGAAGAGAGGTATATAAAAGAATGGATCGCCAATTGGACTAACTACTTTAGATACCTCTTGAAAGAATATGGAAGAGGACACAGGACTTTAGAGACTTTCGACTTTTCCAATCGGTTTAATAAAATTTGGAGTGGACTATTATGATATTATTATGATTATTATTATTATTATTATTATTATTATTATTATTACTGTACTGACACCGCCAGAGCGACTACCAGAAGGACACAGGATTGTACCAAAGACACCACAGGAAGACTGTTTGGATGACTAGCCCATGAATTGTTACCCGGGACCAGGGGCGTACGCAGGGGGGGGGGGGGTTGGGGGTTCAAACCCCCCCTTTGGTATTTTTATGTGTGTAAACCCCCCTAAAAAAACCTAAACCCCCCCTTTGGATTACCCCCCCCCCCCCCCCCCACTGAGCGACATTTCGGCTGGCTGAGTCGTTGCGATTTTTTTGGCTAAAAAAAAAATTAAAAAATGTACGCTTACCCCCCCCCCCCCCCCCCCCCCCCCCCCCCCCCCCCCCCCCACTGAACCACTGAACCCCACTTTTCGGCCGGCGCGATTTTAAATTTTTCGGGAGCAAAATATTTTGGGCCCGATTTTAAACCCCCCCCCCCCCCTTGAAAAAATCCTGCGTACGTCCCTGCCCGGGACACATATCCCAAGGTTTTGTTTCAACTCGGACAATTACCAACAGACAGGACGGTGCCACCCGGACAATATAGTAGCATGACAATTTACCACTGGACATCTGAGACCGTATTGTTAAAACCAATAACGACTTTACTCATAACGTTTTCCCCAAACTGACGAATTTGAACTCGACGTTGCAAGACTCGTCACCGGTACTCGGAAGATATAGGGTACCTCTTTAAAACCGTTTCAACTACATGTAGACGATAAAGACTACAAAAACTACTAAGGAACGCGACGTCATCTACAATTCACCGCTCACTACCAGACTGTCGATAAAACATAGTAACCAGTACTTTAATATGGCAACTTAAAATACGGAATGAAATCTAATCAGTACGAAAAGATCTCTATACAGGACAAAATATTATAAAGTTATGCTGCAATATTTATATTTTCCAATTATGCCAGATGTAATTTGTAGACTACGGCCATAAGCACGTCTTTTCTTGTCCATAATATTTTTAGCATTGTATTTTTTACTTCAATCATCTTTTATCATTATTATTGCGTTCGCACATTAGTGTTACATATTTCTTTATTTGTGTACTTATTGTTGTCATTATTACCTTTTTATTGTGATGCGTTTTTATCTTTTGGGGTTGAAATTTTAGATATGTATTAACTTCGTCGCAAATGCTTACAGAAGATTGCCCCTTAGGAAACGTTAAAAAAAAGCTTCCCGCGTTGCCCCATAATGTGAAAAGGTAAAACAGAACCGCATGCAATAAATCTATTTTCTTGGCTTTTGCTGATCTTCCGAAGCATTTGCGACTCTGTTTGTGGTGGTGTTTGTGACTTTCAGTGGTATGTTAGCACAATGATATGACCTCTAAACCATCGCAATCAACACCATTATTATTTTAATTGAAATTCTCACTTATTTTAGGTGTGTTCGTGTTTCAAAAACTACAAATACAGCTGTGTGTGCCTGCCCTCCTCTCTCTCTCTCTCTCTCTCTCTCTCTCTTTCTCTCTCTCTCTCTCCCTCTCTCTATCTCCCTCAAGTATTTTCTACCTCCCCCGGGTCCGCCATTAAAAATCGGTAAAAAGAAACTCGGCAGATGAACTCTTTATACTCGCATTTCAGATAGTTAAATATAGAAGACAACTACTCGAGTACTTCTTCAGAGCATAAATATGCCTCCTATTCCTAAGTTAGCCATATTTACTTTGTACTTCTCAAGCGTGTCCTAGTGCATTAAACTCTCTGCCTCCGCCCCCAGGTAGCCTCATGATTGACATTTATTAACCACGAGTATGTGAGTATATGCAGTACTCGACTCTTGTAAAAGTTGGCATATTTTTGGTCAAATATATGCCTCAGTGCTCGAGAGCGAGCTGTATCCATTTTCCAAGATGATCTCGAAATATTTGAAAAGTAAAGTGGACTCTGTAAACGGAGCCGATACGAAGTTGTTATCTCGTGCGCTATCCCCTCCATGTATAGCACGAGATTTACATGACCGGCGATTCATATACCTGTGTGTTTGTCTTTAATTTATTGTGTCTGTATTATTTTGTAAGATATAAAGAACGATGTTTGTGATGTGTGTTTCATTTGAATATGTTTAACGTAACGAAATGGCATGCAAATATGGAAAATAAAAGACAAAAGAAGATACGTTTTATACCAAATCCATGTGATTCAGATGTCATTTTTATTTTTGTGTGAATGTGAAATAATGTCAGTTTAATCAAAATCTGTAGCCTATCATGAACTGACAAGACAGGACAAACAGTAAAACAGAAATATAATTCCAAAGTCTCAAAGCAATGACAAAAATTTAGCCAAATGCAGTGCTTCCCAAAATTGTCATTTTCGAGATGGTTTGGGGCACTTGTGATCTTTAAAGCATTCAGAATAATTGTGTGTACTCTAATATGGCCGACCGATGGCTAGTCTGCAGGCATAGACCCTAATTTGACACTTAATCAACAAATCATTGTGCCTTGAGAGAAGTCTAGCCCAGCTACCTACTGGTTGTGTCAATGTCAGGAGCAGCTACAGTACATGGCCTATGGTAGTCTTATAGTGCAGACTCACTTTTACGACTGACCAGGGTTTGTGCTTGCAGACTAACCGATGGCCGTTCAGGCGCTGATTTTGTTAGAAAAGTAGAATTAAAGGTATGGACAAATTGTGGTGATAGGTAATTTAACGCTGTCCTAAGGCCGCAAATGATCGTAGTTGCATAATCAAAATGAGACGATAAGATGCAAAGAGAAGGGGGGAGGGAGAAGTTACCGTGTAGATGTAATGTGAAAATATTAGCGATCCCTACACTAAGAACCAGTAGTGATTTTCCAATTTCACTGCTGGGTGAGCACAGTCCATTTGGAGGGGGGGGGGGGGGTCATAATATGCTCCAAGCGCTTTAGAATAATAAAGATATTAGCGCTCGATTGTTAAAATGAAGTTACACGGCATATATATTATATCATTCATCATCAGGTCTAAGAATATCGAGATAGTCTTGTCATTGAAACGGTCGAATTCTCTTCAAAATTGTTTGATGGGATGTAATGCTTCCTATTTTTTGGGCTATATTTATAGTGTACGCGCCCTCTATGGACGGTGTTCCGACAATAGCGATACAACGCTACTGTTAACAAATGACTAATTTTTCTGACAGATATAGGACAGGATCAAAGGTGAGCCAGAAAATATCTTAAGTTTACAAACAAGTTCACATCGTGACAAAGAGGTGGTGTGGGGAAGGTTTCTAAACTTGGAATAGTGTATTTTTCAACTCAGCTGTAAATACAAATCTATTTGGTCCTCGGACGGGCCGGGTCTTTCATATTTCTTGGTCATGGATTATTTCACCACCTACTGTTTCTTCATTAATTCATCATCACCTCCAGATGTAGGAATTTATTCCCTTACTGAATTAGGTTTCGAGATATTTTGATGTCTGGGTAAATGTTGCAGCCATTCAGACCGTTGTCCAATATTTGGGCTAGCGAGTTTCCTACTTCCTCGATACAACATGCAAACAATTTATCTATGCAAAGCAAATGTTCGTTCTAATCGGGGATATTGATTACTTTGTTGACGATGATAATAAGATTATTTGAAAGAAATCGAATATCAATCTCATCTCGTACCTCCGTTTCTGTTCTCTACAAAGATAGATTTCATATGGGTTGCATCAACTAAATAGTTTCATATCTGGGTTACCTGTTTTTTTTTTTTTTTTTTTTTTTGGGGGGGGGGGGGGGGCTTGTTGTTCATACGTAACTTGAAACAGCTGTGAGTTACATCCAATCTTTATTCTCTTATTTCGTCTTCGGTATGTGTTTATTTTGATACTAAAATTCCTTCTTTTATGTGCATCTCTATAGTATAGTCTCTATAAATGCATTTTGCGTCTTTTGACATGCTTTGATCAGTTGTAAGTTATATCACAACGAGTCCCATGTCTAGCAGATATATCAACAAGTTTGCCCGACACTGTCCCACTTCAAAATGGCCAAGCGGCACCTCTGGATGGGTGACTTGTTTTCAGGCAAAACAAAAAACGGCTCTTGGAAGGAAATGGCGGTCTGGGGATTGCGAGACTATGCTCTAAGTACGGCATTTATCGCAAATGCAACATTTTTATTGGGGTAATGAATCTAATGCGGGCAAGTGGGAAGGGGAAGTGTTTGAGTCACTGTTTGAAGTGGGTCACTGGCAAAGGAGGCTAGCTCACAACGTTGATCGATATGATTTGATTAATGGTTCCATTACCTAGATGGTGAACAGTCTCACCACGCAAACAAGTTCGTTTCGTTCATGGTATAAACAACTCACCTTTCTGCAAGTTAACGCCGAATTGCTATCTTTAATTGAGCAAGAAGCGACTAGATTTACATATGATATGGTAATATATAGATATATCATATTGGTGAGGTATATCTAAGACCTAACTGTCCGGTATAGAAAGTATGAAATTCCTTTGAATAAGCAAGTGGTCTGATATTGCAGACTACTGACTGCAGTGGTCTATCTTGAGCATTCCTATACAGGTACACCGATCTAAAGTAGATTCAGAATGACTTTTTACCGAGGATTTTTCCAGTGGCGAATATGGAAGAACGTGGCAAAATGCAGTTGAGAGGAAATATCCAAGAACAGAACAAAAAATAAACATCAAAATTGTTACAGAAGAAGACAATTCGGGAAAACAATTTGTATTGCTTTGATTATTCTAGATAACACAAAATGATGGCTTTCCCTTTTATATTTAGTTATTTCTTTCTTTCTTTCTTTTCTTTTATCAGGGTAGCCCATTCACCAATATGTAGTGGTCTTCCATGGTCTTCTTTTCAATAATTAAAACGTAATAAGGTACTAACATTAATACTTTTTGTAAGCTTGTTTTTATTTCACTGACGAGAAGAAATTGCATGTTGTTTTATGATAATATATACACCATAGAATAATAACAATGAAGATATATACTTTTCAAGTTTGAATCATCAAGTGGTCAATTCAAAATGTATTAGGTATTGTGTTCGTGTACCAGAGCACCACAAAACATGTCATCAATACGAAAACTCTTAGTGAAAGGTGTGGTTATAAGGAAATTTGGCTGAGTATTGCGGGAAGCGAATCATCTCTTTCTTATATGGCCCTGGTAAAAATGCATGATCAGCTATCACCGAAGAATACTTTAGGCTATTCTTTTCATGAAAAGAACCGCAGACAAAATGGATGTTATAAGATTGCATAGTCTTTTTCTGTTTGTGTCTATGTGATTTCTTTCCAATAAAATGAAGAAAATTACGACTTACCTCTATTAAAGGGATCGTTTAACAATGTTAAATCTGAGATACACGGCCCTACGTGTTATCAGTGTCTATGATATGGTGTAATAGTGAAGCCCTAACAAAATTACGCTTCAAAATGATCAAGAAGTGCCTCAAAAAAGTAAAAATCTTTGAGTGACCGGTTTTACCATACTCGTTTTCCCCAATAGACTGTAGTGTTATGAAAAATTTGTAATTCCAATCATAAATATCTTGATAATCAGACAGGCGATCGGCTTGTAAAAGTCATGGGGTTCCTGACTGACCTAAAGGTTTATAATTATCATTTCATAAATCCAGAATTTTGTTTCAGAATCTGAGACAAAGTTACCGGATCCCTTTAACAAGTACTAATCATACCCCCCCCCCCCTTCCATCCTGAGTCTCGCCCCTTTCCCTCATTATTTAGAGGTGTCGTGGACGAGTGAATATGTCACCGGGCTGTGCATCACAAGGTCCGCGGTTTAAGTCCCACAGTGGCACTAATGTCCTTTGGCAAGACATTGATCTACATTTGTCACTCTCCACCCAGGTGTTAAATGGGTATACCCGGTAGGATGCGAAAGCTAATGTGCTTAGATTAGCAAGGGAGTGGAGAATGTGCATACATACATGAGGGTAAGCCTGAATCCGATGGCCGGGGTAATAATATATATATGTAAAGCGCTTTGAGAGGGTCTTCGTCCGGAAAAGTGCTATAAAAGAACTAGCTATTATTATTATTATTATATTATTTGACATGAGTGTAAAACGTTCTTGTGGAATACAGTTGAATGGTAATTGTCCATGGGTTCCTAGTTGTTCGCTTAATAGTTGTGTGGGTAAATTGTCCAGGATTGGTAATCACTTACTGGAGTCTGGATACCAGGTAGACCATTGGACAAGGTGTAGTATCCATTACGCCCCCCCCCCCCCCACTAGGGTTATGGCTTTAAAATTACTCTAAAATTCTTCATGCATTTAAGGCTTTATGTATGTTGGTATGACTTTTTTTAAAACGCATCCCTTTTACGTATGCCCGGACTAAACGGCTATACGAGACGAATTGGAAATATACAATTTAAGACTAAAAAACACACCAAACGCAATAGTTTTTTTTTATTAACATAATGATGACAACTAAGATTGACATTACGAATCACCCACATCAATTTCGTGCGTATTGTATAATTCGCCGCCCCACCCGTGGCTGACCATTACTCAAAGAAACATATGGAGATTTCCTAGCAAGTTTGTTTCTCTAACCCTGCGGTAATATACAGTTTCTTGTGTATTTCAAAATATCCCTTTGTTCTCAGGCTGTTTACCATATTTCATGTTGTCCACATGATTCATTTTACCGTCACCATAAGCAAAAACAGAAAAGAATACTTTACTATTTAAAGACGAGCGTACTTCTTCGGTTATGCAAACCACCGCGAAACTCAAGGAACGAAAACGTGCCCAATTGTCAAAACCAATGAAATTCAAACCTCGGACAACATGAGAGTCGAGATGAGTTCATCTCAAACGATGATTCCAGAACTCTCCTCCATAGTGGTTGACTGAAAACAAGGTATCCATGAAGGAAACAAGATAGAACAGGAAGGGAGAACGGGACCAAGATTGTGTAAGATGGTAAAGGGGTGATCTGAAATAGAAGGATAAATAGGAAGGGGAAATTGTCAAAACTTGTAAATAAAAAGGAAAGTATTCATATAAATATATATGTACAAACGAAGAGGTTGTAAACAATGGGAATTATAAGAGGGGCAAGTGGTGGTGACTATTTTACCTGAATTCTAAGAAAGCATAAATGCTTGTTAGTAAGCAACCAGAGGACTGACGGTTTTAGGTCCTCTGCGAGGGACCAGGTAATGAGGATTAATGCCTTACCTAGACATGCTGAAGGCGATACGTAGAATCTCATCAAAACAATACATTTTAAATACATTACCTGTTAAAAAAAAAAAATCTAAAGCAATCGAATATGTTTTAAGCCGAGAATATAACTAATCAATCGGATTGATTCAACCGAATGTATGATACGTCTACTCATGGTTCAGCTTGTTTGATTTGAAAGAGAAAGTTAATGTTCCCCATCGCTTTGACCACTATCGAGTTTGGCACTGTCATTTGAGTTGAGATGAAATGTTTTGCTATCACTATTATAGATTGGCGTGACACGGAACCGATGCCCTCTCCATGATCTTACTCCATCAGTTGCTTAGCTACGACAACAAGGGGGGGGGGGATGTGTAACCCCCCCCCCCCCCACCAAGCCATCCCATCAAAACATGTTAATGACGAAAGAAGACAGAAAAGAGAGATTTAAATTGGGTGAGATGGAGGGCAAGATGGAAAAAAACATGAAGAAAAAAATAAAACGTAAAACGACCTCTCCATCACCATTTCCTCCACCAATTGCCTTGTTATGGCGCTGTACTATTATGATTGATATCCCTCGTTACACCCGCTATCGTATTCAGCATGTTCCCTTCATCATTGCGGAGTGTTAAATGAATGATTTATGAAGATGTAATAGGACATTGGCAGACATAAGCACTTTTTGATGATAATTATATGCGTAATGTGTAAGATGTGTGGGTGAAGATTCCGATGACTTTCCTTCGAAAATGTACATGTATAAGACAGCAAAACGACAAAGAGGGTCATATTGGATTCCTATCTGATTGTGTACGGAATTAGTAACTGCAGTTACATATGAGTTAAAGAAGTGAAAAGAATAAGAATAACAATAACAATAAGAATAAAAATTAGAATAATAATAACAATAGGACAATAATAAGAATAATAATAAGACTAGAAATAAGAATAAGGTTAAGAATAAAAATAAGATAATAATTATATTAACAGTAACAATGAGAAGATGACAGAGAACACGGTAATGAGAATATGGCTGGACTTAGAAAAAAAGTAGAAATGAGAATAATGGGAATAATAAAAGGAAATAAGGATAAGGATAAAGATATGGATAAAGAGAAGGAGAAGGGTAAGGATAGGAATTAAAAAAAAAAAAAAAAAAGTATGTGTAAGGATAACAACAAATATAAGATAAAATATTTAGTTTCGACGACAATTATGAATGAAAAAAAAAATATTATAGTGCTGGTTGTAATTACAACAATTATCAACACTGACAATTAACAAATTTATTGAGTAAGTAACAATAATTTGAACCATTACAAATGCATTCAAAATCCAAGTCTTTCCGTAATGATACAACAGGATTGAAAACAGTCAGGCAAAAATACAAGGAGCAAGAATGAAAGGAGAAAGTACCTTTAAGGAAGTTGAAACGATGTCGGAATAACAAACAGTGCATGAAACACATGGGAGGAAACAACAACACATATATGTTATTTACAGAATTCAAATCAAATTACCCCATCGACTAAAGCCGCTAAATTGACATTGGGTCTGCGTTCAGTGTATACACGCGTCTTCGATAAATTACCCCATTGTGGTCCATTAGATATGCTCCCCCACGCTCTGGGGTACTTATCTGAGCGCAGATGAAGGGCGTAGGAACCACTTGACGGAATGTGGATAGGAAATAGCCATGGGCGGAGGAACTGGGGGAAGGAAGGGTAAAAAGCGCCCCCTTCCCCGCGCTCGACTTTTGTATTTTTTCAAGTCAATTAAAGTGCCCTTCATTAGATATATTGCTCTCGCAAATCAAGTGCCTCATTTCAGTATGTGACATTGTCGTCATATTATTGGGAGTCAAATGATATTTATATATATTTTATATAAAAGCATGAGCCCCTTGATTAAAGAAAATACGAGTAGGCCTACATCGTAAGTTTCTCTTCGTTAGATATGTGCCAATTATTTGTTTAAACTGCCCAAAGCGTTAATTTTTTTTTCCGGAGCGGCAATTTATTTTATAATGAGAGTGTGGTTTTTTCCTCTCGTTTAAAGATAGGGATAAGCTCTGCTGGTAGTAGATGTAGTAATAATAATGATTATAATAATAATAAGATTAATAACAACAACATAACCGGATTTTATTTAGCGCTTTACCACTAACTGACAAAAGTGCTTACAGTATTATCATTATTAGCCCTGTCACTTAAAGGTACTATGTCCCATTTGCAGGCCAAAAATATGAAAAGGTTAAATTTCAACTGCATTTGAAAGATAATACTAATTTAGAACTTTCCTAAAAAGGTAGGGGTTGAAAATGTCTTCAAGTGGGAAAATAACGACTATTAGTTGTCAAATCGACTTAGGAGCTATAGAGCCAATAAGTAATAGTCTTGATTTTCAGACCATTGTACCGAACGGTCATACGTTTTATGCTGCGCAAAGATTCAATCAGTTTAATTTTAGCCATCACAAGAAGTGGGTTATTGATGTAGACAAATGCTCATATACCCTTTGCAGCTCATTTTATTTATTTTATTACCAAAGAAGAAAAAAAGCCAGTCAGTCACTTAATAGTGTCTGACAGTGAATCTAGCAAGTAAACGGTTTTCCTTGCATAATTTGAATATAAGGACACTGCTAACGTTTAAATTTCACAGATGGGACATACATGACATATTCGTAATTCCTGCAAAGTTCTACAGAATTTGAGGTTGGCTGCAAAAGGGACATAGTACCTTTAATTCAGTTACTATTCTGCACTAGAGGAAGTATTCCAGTCAGTTGCCTTTATAATCCAACCATAATGATGTTCGCATCCTTCTGGGTACCCAATTAACACTTGGATGGAGTGGTGCAATGTACAGGGTGATTCAGGTCATTCATGTTCAAAATGAAAAAAATATTTTGTGAGGTGTCACATTCTTCTTTTTATATCAGAATACAGATATCAAAGTAAAAATGTCCCCTGAAAAGGGATTGCCCTTTACTTGCCTTTATTATTTGAAATGACGAAGAACAGTGGGGAAGTTTTGAACCAAACATTCACGCTCCATGATTGTGTGTAGTCCCATATAACCATTTCTGTGTGATGTGCATGTGACTTTCCAGAAGACTGAGACATCTCCCCCCCCCCCGCCATTTTCATCCTGGATCATTCCTCAACCTCACAGGGTAAATCAATTGTTATGCATTACACCAACCTTTCTCCATCACTTTCGAATAATTTCTTCCATAATATTATGGCATCACCGGTACTCAACTTTATGTTTAAAGACTTTCTACTTTAACCACCCGTCCTCAATGCGGCTTTGACATTTCCATGGTAAAATTCAAAGTAATATCGTTATCTCCATGGCAGTATCGTTCTTGTCTTATCATAATGGTTCAAAGCAAAGACCCCCAGAGTTATAAAACCTTTATCATAGCAAAGTCTTCCCCCGTCACGTTAACCACCACCCCCTCCCCATCACCCCCCCCCCCCTGTTTATGACCCCTACACCGCTCTCGAAATATTCCGTCACCCATGGTGACACCTACACTGTACATTATATGCATTACTTACTTGATTAAAATTCACTCATAAACCGAATAATATACAACTGCATAATAAATACAATCAGAGGGTAGATATTCCTTTCTGATCGTTTTTTTCTTCTTCAAACTCTCAGAGAATTTATGTGCCCTTTTACCCATTCAAAGAACATATTTACATTATTGATACCCCCGTCACTCCTATAAAAAAAGACGCTAACCGAAGCCAATACAAAATCAGCCTTCTAGGCTAGGATTCCTAATAGGTTCCACATTTTCAGTGATGGATCAGGAATTAGCCACCCCTGCCTCGACCGACGTCTGCTACGTTAGCCACTGACTTGTTAAGCAAAATGTAAATATTTATCTGTGCTAGTCAACGACGTAATGCCCAAGGGTTGTTTCGTTTCTATAAAAGTAGACGTAGCAGAACCTACCGGTATTACATTTGAGGAACAGCAAATAAATGTATTTGCAACAATCAAAATCGTCTTCCAGGTACACCCAAAACAAAAAACCGAGACTGAAATCATCCAACCAACACCAATCATCCAGTAAACCAACCATTGTGTAGAGTCAACGAAATTAGAGAAACATGTAGAGCGAAACGAAGGAAATAATTGGCATTTTACTTTTAAATGTTGTGCGGCGAGCCTTCATTAATGCATTCAAAGGTCACATGACCTTTCTTCTCTAAAGGTCGTCGATGTACTCGTGAATGAGTACGCCGAGAAGTGAATGTTGACAGCATGTGAAGAGAGACGCCAGCCTACATAAAAACAAGGAAACACCAGGCGCCAGTGCGCCCCCGTAGATATACATAGTTCAGCAGTTTTCAAAGCAAATGTGCCAAGGACATTATTGCCCAAGCATGTAAAAGAATGACCGATGAATTAATAGTGTACTTACGTGCCATACAAATTAGGCGTGCGTTTTTGGACAACGCGAATGTTATTTTCATTTATCCAACGACAGAGAGATTGAAAACAAACTTTATCGCTTTGGAGGAATTTTTTTTAATTTCGGAAGCTATGACATTAAAAAAATGTTTGCAACATCCATCTACCCAGTATAAACAACGGATAAATTGTAGCTCTCGTTAAATTCATCTTCAATCAGATGATGCTATTTTCTGCCACATATGTGTTTACAAATGTTGAAATAGAGCTTTTTTACTAGCCATTTTAGCACCAGGCTATAGCTTGTGAATATGACACATATTTATATATATATATATATTATACAGATAGAAAAGATTGTTAAAAGTATGGAGAATTATGAATATCATCAATACAATCTAATACCTATAACAATTAACACATTAAATTAGACCAATTACTTCATAACCATTGTAAAACTATTTCCTGTGATTCACAGTACCAAAAGTCGTGAATTTATTGCATTCGGATGTGTTGTAAAAAAGGGGAAAAGACATTTAGCCAGTTAAAATTGTTCGAGATGCACATGAAATGATTTACTTCTTTACAAATCGAAAATTCAACAACGACAACATCAATATTATTATACTAGCATTGTCTAAAGAAAATCTAAAAGATTTGTATTTGTAGTAATATCAAAGAATAAATTAATTGGAAATGTATAATTACTTATGTCAAGGCTAGTTGTTTAAACGAAAATATTGTACAATGTTTGTTTATATTTATTTTACAAAAAGTATATATATATTATATATAATTATATAGGCGTGAAGAAAATGGTCTAGGAACGTGAGACGTAGCTGTACTTTTAAGTGCATCCCAGAAAGAAAAAAACGAAACTGAGAATTATCGATGTTTTATCATAACTTTATCACGGTTATGATTAATAAATTAAACATATTTGTAAAGCTTAGATCCTCCCCTTTCATTTGAGTGATTAAACCAAAAAGTCATTTAGCGGACGGTATCTGAATTTCAAAGAGAAAATCACATTTCTAGAAAGTTCATTTTCGGCCTTTCATACGACACCTCAATCAGGAAAAATGAGCCAGGAATAACAAAGTTCTGTTTGTTTAAAGTGATGCTTGCATTTCCATATGATATGATTAAACGAATTTGTTTTCATTGGCTGCCTGCCATAGTAACAAACAAAGTTGACAAAAGACTCCGTTTGGTAGACGATCAGCCATGCATTAAGTCTTTCGTCTTCTTTGTGCATGGCTGAGTACATTAATTGCCAAACTACGACAAAAATAAATACTACATGTTTTAGAACCGAAATCTTTTTATCAAGTGAATTTGTATACGTGTCAGACCCTGTTTATAAAGGTATATTCTGTTTTTTTGAGTAAACCTATATTTTATTTTTGAGTAAGCTTATATTACTTTAAATTGTTGAACCCCTATTTAAATTGTACCTTTAAACTATGTTTCTATTAAGATCACCTCTCTGGTATATGCCACTGGTGAAACAAAGAGATGGGAACAAAGAGACCCCTATTCTATAGGCCTTGTTTATGTTTTAAACCCAGACCACTTCCTTTATTCGTAGAGTACATAATTCATGAATGACCAGTGGATACATTTGCTGGTACCCCTTTGTCTTAGGGATAGGGAATAGTGGGGTTGTTTGCCTGGTTTGGGAGGAAGATTGGCTTTCTCGTTGAGAGCAAGTTTAGACTTCAAGGCAGATAGACGTGTGATGTAACTTCCCCCAGAAGTTACTATGTCTCAGCTTTTTAAGACCTGCCTTGGTTTTGTTTCTTAACAGGTAAGCGAACACTCACCTTCCTAAAAGTATATTCATGTCTTATTCTTAACTAGTAAATTATAGAGATATCACAAGTTCCTCATACAATTTGAATTAATTGTATGATATTGTTTAGTGTGATTCTCCTTGCGTTGGAAACTCATTGTATTATATTTTAATGTGTTTATCCATTGACCTTTGATACAAGATGGTTGTGACTGTGTATGGATTAAGATACTACTTTTCACAAGCCAGACATATTTATAGTTATTTCAGTCATTGTAAAATACTTTTGATTAGATAGTTTAGTGATAGCCCAATAACTACTTGTAAGACGATAAATACTTTTGTTGAATTACTGTGTTCCATATAAAGAAGAATTCTTACTTGATTAAGTAGGAGAGCAAGTTTAGACTTCAAGGCAGATAGACGTGTGATGTAACTTCCCCCAGAAGTTACTATGTCTCAGCTTTTTAAGACCTGCCTTGGTTTTGTTTCTTAACAGCGTTCCACCATGGGTCCACCATGGTTCCAGTTCCATTTCCCTCGGGACAAGAGTTGGGACTGCTGTCGTTGTTCAGGCAACGCTCTCCGCCTGATCGATGTATTTAGTGCTTATTGACGAACGACTCGTGTTTTATCATTTGTACTTTATATGAACATCTATTCTTTTGCTCTTTCGCTATCATTCTTCTATGTACAGTGTAGTTTACTTTGCTCCTTTTCTATCATTTATTGTATACCTGTACCACATATTGTAAAGCTTTGCATGTAGCTGTTTTTTGTAATATTGTTGTTTGAAATCGAGATGCCAGTTGTCACACTGGGAATTTATTATCGGTGTACCTTAGACACTGAATATTAATAAATACCTCTTTGGAGTCATTGGCACAAAATATATGTTTCAGACTTATGTATTTTAATGGATCTCCGTGTTTTCTAATCTTAATTAATTGAACCGGCGCAGGCATAGGAAGCCTGTGTAACATACGTTTAAATACGTAATGGTCATAACAAAACTCTGAAAACAGTGCAGCCTACTCACACATATTTTAATGTAGCTACAACTTTATTTGGATTTAGGGGGAGAAAAAAACAGGATATTAAACATGTATTTTGCTCCAGACGGGGGTAGGAAAAGTACGATGCACAATCCATTCTAATTTGCTTCTGCAACAAGTTCCACGACAAGTGAAATACATCGTCATTGATGACGCAAAACAAAAACAAAACGTCAACAAGAATATTACGACATTTACCAGAGATTCGAACACCTCCATCAGCAATGAGTCGGAATCGCATTCATTTTGCCGAAATCTCTCGACAAATCCAATTCATTTTGAGTTGATTCCGATCAATCTTGTCTGAGACCTAACAAATTTGTTTTTATTGCATTTTCTATAACTGCAATCCCGGTCGGCTTTTCTCTCCTTCTCTCTCTCTCTCTCTCTCTCTCTCTATCTTTCTCTCTCCCCCCCCCCTCTCTCTCTCTCTCTCTTGTCTCTCATTCGTTAGCTCCGCTGCAAATGCTTTGTTATAATGATTTCGTATGTAATTGTTTGCCTCTGCATCTCTATTTTCCTCTTTTTCTCTTCTCTTCTCCTTTGTCTCATTCCACTCACCTTTTTCTCGTACTCTTCGAATGCATGTGGCTATTTTGTGCATTGACTGTTTCAAGGTCTTTTCTCCGTCATTCTCGACAATTAATAACTTTAATATTTGTTGTATCAATTCCCCTAATGATTGGTACTAATAGTAATATTTAAGATAGGCTGGATAATTCCAAACATAAATCAGATTTGCTAACCATTCTTCGGAATATTTGTATTATATTGAAACAGTAACAAACTAATTATCACCGAATTGAATAACCATCCATAGTGAAAAATTCAGATTGTTGTATATTATTCCCTCGGCTTTAACTGTCATAATTTCCTCTCCTTTAGAGCTCACACTCCCCCGAAAAGCCCTCTTTCATTGAAGCTCAATATCTAGAACCTGCTATCTGCATCTTAACCCCAATATAGGTCCCAATTACGGTGTAATATCACCAAAGTAATACACCAGTTTCTCTTTTGATGCCTTATGAAATAGAGGTTTCATTATTTGAGTATAGAATAGTACCTTGACCGCTGATGCCACTTAAACCCCAATATAACACTTTTTGATAAAATTGAAAGGTAATATCATCTCAATCGATCCATGCGCCTGCAGAAAGGATCCCAATATTTAAAGATACAATTTGGTTTAGAAGACCTTGGTATTAAGCGGCTTGCAGTCAAACGAAACATGAAAAGAAACATTTTACGCGTTAAATCTTTATTATTACCAGGAACAAGTTCTGCATCAATGCTCGTTTTAAAGACACTCTAAATTCTAATTGACTTATAAACATAATTATCAATGATAAAGCTACTAAAACTTGAGGTTTTATTTTGAGTGACAGCGACTAAGTATGTCTCAATCTGACTCTAATTAATTGATTTTGTACGACGATACAGATGCTTTTGTCTATTTTGTTTTGGGTTTTTCAAAAGTTGCCCATAGTTTAATATACAAGTAAGATTACCATCATACATGAATCTTTAGTTAATGCATCCTGGACCTTGTCATACACGAATTAAGTCAATGATGTATTCAACCTGCTAAAAACGGTCGCGAATCTCGCATGGAACACTAATGGAACATTTTTGGTCAGTAAGAATGGGTTTATTTTCTGGTTTCGTGTCATGTGATATCCATGCATGTTGGTAATTGACCATCCAGTATTATGACACCATTATAAAAAAAAAATTGTGTGTATATTTTATTAAAAGTCATGAGAACCACATATTTACAATATTCGACAAAGTATAGAAAAAAAAATACAGAACAAATACATGACACCATTATATTGCCACCTGTAAGCGAATATTGACATTTGTTAGGTAAATGATATTGAGACATGTAATGTATCTCCTTGAACAGCGAGAGACAGCTTTATGAATAATACATATTCCTCATAATTACAACCACAAACCACGTTTCAAGGTGAGCGCTGACATCATGACTGCTATTGGACGCCACCGAAGCAGTATGGATACCTACAGGTAAATGCATTGAAATTGGTGAATTTAAGTGAGTTAACGGGAAAGAAGTGGGAAATTTGGGATGAGAGTGAGAATGGGATATGGAGTATGAAATAAAGTCGGGATAAAGAGAAAGAGAGAGGGTGAGAGAGGAGGGAAGAAAGAAGTGAAATGGGGATAGAGTGGAGAGAGAGAGAGAGAGAGAGAGATAGAGAAAGAGAGAGAGAGAGGGAGAGAGAGAAGAGAGAGAGAGAGAAGAGAGAGAGAGAGAGAGAAGAGAGAGAGAGAGAGAGAGAGAAAGGGGGAAGAGGGGCCTGGGAGAGAGAGGAGGAAAAAGGGATAGAAAGTACTAGCGTAACCTATAAAAACCCATTAACGACCTCCCGGTTCAATGTCATTTCCATACGGTTATTGATTCACCTCTAAAAAGCAAAATATGGAGGGAGAGAGAGAGAGAGAGAGAGAGAGAGAGAGAGTGAGTGGATGCCCTCTATTATTCCTATATCCAACGGCTCTTTTACCATTTTTCCAATGTTCCACACTTTATCCTACACCCGGACGACCCTGTTCTTGCGTCCTATGCTCCTACGCATGTTTGGTTCCTTCAGATGTGGTTCTACGGTCATACATGATTGTGTAGGTTGCTTCGGTCCTACCGTGTTGGTATAAGGCTCTGTTGGTCCTACGACTGTTCACTTTCCCTTAATCCTGAGGTTTCTGTGTTTGAATTTTCAACTGGTCCTACATCCCGATTTTCCTACCCCTTCTTGGTCTTATATCTCTTGTACTCATACGATCCCATTGGTCCAAACCAAACGGTATCAGAAAACCATATTCATCCTACACAAATTAAAAAAAAACTTATTATTCTACGTTTCTTTATTAATTATTAAAACATTCCTATTTAATACACCCAGTTATAACCCTAAAATATGGGGAAAAGAACAATGGCACGTAGGGGTTCGCTCGCTATTCGTAAGGACCGCTATTCATAATCAAAGAAGAGGGTCGCTATCCATAATACAAAATCTGGGCCGTTATTCATAGGGGTCCTTATTCATAGGGGTCCTTATTCATAACACGAGAACTTGATATCCACCCTTTTCTCGTATTATGGATAGCGACCCTCATTTCGTATTATGAATAGCGGTCCTTATGAGTAGCGACCCCCAATATAAATTATGAATAGCACCCCTTCTTCATGTTTATGAATAGCGATCCCGATTTCGTTTAATGAAAAGCGGCCCATATGATTAATGGCCCTCAATGTGAATTATGAATAGCGACCGTCATCTCACATTATACATCACGTACAGTATAGGAAGTTGCACGTTATGCATAGCGGTCCTTACGAATAGCGAGGTTACCTATGAGAGATGTATGACCGACACTTACACCAAGCAAGACGCCCCCAAAAGAGGGAGACATTCAACAGCGAGAATTTGTCCTTTGACAAAGTTGACAGACGACATCTGACATTGTACAAAGAGCGGGAAACAGAACACCATGATTCAAATTACGGTTGGTAAATTGCCTTGGAAACTACTTCTTTTTTCAATTAATTGGCCATTGCTTGAATTCAATCTCTCTAATGAATTACAAGCATGTTCTAAAGCCCTGCATTTAAAACCATGATTCGTCTGAAACAAATTGAAAGAATTTCTTAAAGTAAATTTATGAGAGCTGAACAGGGACAACAACCAACAGGAACTACGCAATTCTATTTGAGGTACAGTGTTCGTAAACTTGCTGGCACCGTATGGGTTAAGTAGCATAACCACTCTTGCACATCCCCCAAATTAAAGTTATCAGTCGAATGACAATGTTTTACATCACAGTGACATACGCGGGAGAGTCAGTGATCAAACATGGTTATCTCAAAGGAGTGATAATGCAGCCATTGCTCGGAGCTACATCAATCACTATCCAAGCCTAAGATATGCATCCTATCGTAAAGCCCAGGTCACACTAGACACAGTAAACATCATGGTTTGGTTGTTTAAATGTTCGTATTAATCCAATATTTTATGTTTATATGCGGAAAGAGGGGTCATCAGAGCTTTAAAATTAGCCCTTTTGGACAGCTGGATTGGCCCACGTCGCAGTTTGATTTTTATTGAGACTATTTATGATCGGCACACAAGATGAAAAAACGAGCTATAAATGACAACGATTGTTGTTCTAAAACTCAGTGAAACCCATCCAAAGCACGCGCCTGCATTCTCTCCGGGGATAAAAACAAGTGTATGATTCGGTGGTGCTATACCTTAATAATAAATTGTCTCAGTCTTAATATTCAAATTTTAGGAATGTATAACTTCTCAATGTATTATTAGGCGGTTTACCTTGTCATCATAAACATAATTATGTGAACTAAACTTTAAGATAGGTCCGGGTTGTAAGACAAGAACGTTAATAAGTTCATAGCGCGCGTGACAACCAAGTCAGGCGCCAGTTCAGGGGTTTACATCACCCTCAATCCTCAGACACGCACCGCGCATGCCGCCCCCGGCCATATTAAGGTGAAACCTAAACTCAACTCAGCCGACAAAATAATTATGACATTTTCATTATCCATCTCTTTACTCCTCCCAACACAGGACGCTAGACAACATCAACGTCAACATCTCTACGTCTTCCTTGCTTGAGATTGAAGGGGGGAGGGGTGGGTATGCCTCCGTGACGTTATTAATGAAATAACTCGATCAGAGAAGCGTCTGAGGGGAATCAAT